>JAKLMF010000121.1:0-29037 GCA_022813555.1 Botryosphaeria agaves | reverse complement strand
ACATCTGGATCATGCGCCGTGATGCAAGTGTCATTTTGAAGAGACTGCACAATGAATTGGATAGCCTGAAGGACGACAAAGTAACGCTTGCCGCCAGCCTGAGGGAACGACTCGGTGCTGCAAGCTTGACCTTACGCTGGACACCCGGTCTGGGTCATATATGCCACATCAAAGGCAAAGATACACATTCTCTACTAGCAGAGCTGCCTGCTGCAAGAAGTGTCAGCTCGAGCAAGTCTACACGGTCATTCCACTTGCCCGAATGGACTCATCTCGGTACGAGGATTGACGAAGCTAAACTACGCATTCGGGCAGAAGAGCAGCGTGTCTTTGGCGAACTAAGGGCTCAGGTTGTCCGTAATCTCGTCAAGCTGCGCCGTAATGCTGCTGTGCTAGACGAGCTGGACGTAGCTTGTTCGTTCGCGACTCTGGCCGAAGAGCAGGGCTTTGTACGTCCGGTGCTGAACACGGGTACCGATTTCAGGATAGTAGGAGGAAAGCACCCTATGGTGCAGGTAGGCTTGACCGAACAAGGGAGGAAATTCACCTCCAACGACTGCACTTTCACCGACAACGAGAGAATACTGCTTATCACTGGACCCAATATGGCTGGCAAAAGTACCTTTCTTCGGCAGAACGCACTCATATCCATCCTCGCGCAGACGGGTTCGTTCGTGCCTGCCGATTACGCTGAGATAGGGCTTATAGACAAGATCTTTAGTCGAGTTGGTTCGGCCGACAATCTGTACGAGGACCAGTCCACATTCATGGTGGAGATGTTGGAGACAGCCGAGATCCTCAAACAAGCAACGCGCCGCTCATTCGTTGTCATGGATGAAGTTGGCCGTGGTACGACACCTGAAGACGGCATAGCTGTGGGTTATGCATGTCTGCATCATCTACACAACGTCAATCAATGCCGCACGTTGTTCGCGACACACTTTCACGCATTGACGGATATGTCGGACGGTCTGGACAAGCTTGCGTGTTACTGCACCGATGTTGCTGAAGAGGCTGACGGCTCCTTTTCCTATATACATCGTTTGCGCAAAGGCGTGAACAGGCAGTCACACGCGCTCAAAGTGGCGCGTCTCGCAGGGTTACCGCCGGAAGCCATTACGGTAGCTGGGAGAGTTCTGGCTGAGCTGAAGGCTCTTCCGCCTTCAAGCACCGCTCATGCTTCGACTGCCGCTCATGCCGCCGGATGAGTCGCTTTCCCGTCTTCCCTTAGCGATGCGTCTTCCAGGTCGATTGGCGCCCTGCGCCACGCTAATGAGGGCAAACACACTTCGAACACTTTGATAATGCCACTTTCCATCCTGTCATCCCTCAGCTATTACGGCAATCGCACGCCCTACAAGTTTCCAGACAAATCCTGAAGCAGCCTTGACTGCGATCGATGTACCGAGGCCACCAAGGTGCTTTGCGGACATTCGCCTGCGCCGGAGCTGCCAGGTAGTCTCGAAGTGATGAGAGACGGTAGTACGACCGGGAGCCTATCTCCATCGAAACCTCGAGGACAGTCCTGACGACTTCCCGCAACTCCTCGGACGTCATTGGGAGGTCCTCACACTCCGGCGACGCCAATATATCACTGAGGGCAGCCTCGATGTGCTCTGGGTCGACTCTCCTCCGCTGCAACTTGTGTCGCTCGCCATCCCATAAGGCGTCCAGAGCCCTAAGCTCAGTGCTTGTGAATGTCCGCCGCGCATAGTCGGATGCAGCGACGTCGCCTTCGGCTGGTTGGTCTTCGTTCGGGACGAGAATGTGGCGACACATTGGACACGTTCTTTCGTGGTACTCCAGAGTCCAGCGCATCATACATCGGTCACCGAATATGTGGCCACAAGATTTCGACATAGGTCGTTCGTCGCTGAAGGGCTCCTTGCATATATTGCACTGTTGGTCGTCGCTTGACATAGTACGGGTCTGCACACAAGGGACCACACTCTCCGGACTTGCCATGGTCGCCAGCAGTCGATAGTCGTTTCGATTGTGTGATTATCTTGACACTAGTCGCGGAAATCATATCATGTACGAGTCTGTGTAACAACCTCTTTGTTCGCTCTCATATTCCGCAAGCAGTCGCTTCATTGACTCTCCGCTCTTGCATAATCAACCATGACCTGCCACCAACATATTCTGAAAATGATGGCCTCGCCGCGACCACTGCGGATAACGGTTGTCGCCTCGAACATACAAAAGACATTGTGGAAACATTGTACTAGCAGGCTCCTGCGTACATGGCAGTGGAAAAGCCTGTGTAGGAACATCGGAATTCTTGTAAACTATCGTAGGGACAATATACTATTAGATCACTCCACTCACAAACCACCCTCCGTAGATAAATAATAGCTTCCACATACTTCCCTAATCCATGATATCGAAGCCCGAAGTTCAAACCACGGAGGCGCTGCGATGCTCGGACCGCCAAGCATCCCGCTCTCCCCTCCGCAACCATCCCAGCGGAAGCAACCAAGTCGGTACTCTCTTCAGTAAACACAATCCTGCTATCCCACTCCCATAATAAACCCCCACAATGGCTTCCGCAGACCCCTTCGACAGTGCCCTGTACCTCCCCCCACCCCCTACTGTCTCGCCCAACTCGCTGACACACCACCACAACCAGCGACCTCCTCCGCCGCCTCAACCCCAAAGACACCGCGCGCAACGTCTCCCTCCTCTGCCAACTGGCCCCCGACCTAACCGAAGATCTTCTCGAGTCCGTCGATGTGCCGCTCTCTGTGCGGCGGTGCCGGCAATCCGGCCGCGACTTCCTGTGCTGTGATTACAATCGGGATGGGGATAGCTGGCGCAGTCCGTGGAGTAATGAGTTTGAGCCGCCGCTGGGCGGGGAGGAGGAGGATGGGGATGGGGGGGTCAGGCCGAGTGAGAGGGTGAGGAGGATGGAGGTTAGGGCGAATGAGGCGTTTGATGTTTATCGGGAGCTGTGAGTACTGGGAGAAAGGGTATCTCCGGGAGGAGGTGGCAGGGAAAGGGGGCCAGGGAGGAGCTCGAGATAGAGCATGAAGGGGAACGGAGGAGTGCTGGTGCGCGTATGCTGACTTTGGGCCTTGGATGGCAGATACTTCGAGGGCGGCATCTCAAGTGTGTACTTCTGGGACGTGGACGACGGGTTTGCGGGTTGTGTGCTGCTGAAGAAGGGTAGGTTTCTCTCCACTCATTCAGAGTTTTTGCAGGCCTATCTGGCCTCTTTCGGCACAGATACCAGGCATGGATTCGGGAACTTTCTGACCAACGTTCGACAGCCGTCTCGCCGACGTCGAAGAGCTCCGGCAGCTGGGACAGCATACACGTCTTCGAGGCGCTCGACCGCGCGCGCACAGCGCACTACAAACTCACGAGCACCGTGATATTGAATCTGGGCTCGGAAGCTGAGGCACTAGGGAGCCTGGACCTCAGCGGCAACATGGTGAGGCAAGTAGAGCAGGACATGCCGGTGGACGGTGATGAGAGTCATGTCGCCAACATTGGGAAGGTATGATTCGATGCAAAGGCGATGTACGTCACTTGTGCTGACTGCGGCATGTAGGTGGTAGAGGATATGGAACTGAAGATGAGGAATCTGCTACGTGAGTTGCTCCCAAGATCTATGGGCACACCGCTGTAAATACTGACTTGCGCTGCAGAAGAGGTCTACTTCGGCAAGGGTTGGTCAATCCGTAGCCTAACCGTTCAGTGGTCTCTGCTAACTATCGGATACAGCCAAGGACGTCGTCGGTGACCTGCGAAGTTCGTCTTCCATCGTGTTGTCTTGTGTAGTTTCCGCTGACCGCTCTTCAGGTATTGCACCTTTGAGCGAGGCCAACAGGGATAGGACGCTGCATCGTGAGATGATCAGCAGCATGAACAGGTAGTCACGCGTTGGTGTTTGGGAGCCAAGGGTCGAGGTCGCTCTTGTGCACTAGGCAGGCAAGACCTTGCCACTGGCATGTCACGGATCATCTGTCCAATGGCGATAGACAGGTGCTTTGCTCTTGGTGTTCATATCCGAATGCGGTGGGCAACGTGGGGTAGACTTGCATGCGATGTCAACTTGGGGAGACTACGATAGATGAGATTGTTCTGGTGAGAAAGAAGATTTTGTGACGCGCACACGTAGACACGACCAATGAAGAATTATTACGCTGGTGTGGGCTCTGATGGATACATACCTCGAAGTGGAATTTGCTTAGACGACAGGATATACACGTACCAGTGTGATAGGTGCATGGAATATCTGGAGGCTGCATCCCTCACGACTGCGTCGATACACTGTCCGTCCATTGTTTAACTATGTGGATGATGTCTGATGAGCGGAGACAGACAGGTCAGACTATTGGTTCCTAACTTGATGAACATTGATCCGCCAATAAATAAATAGGAGCTGGGCCAGCTGTTGATGAGCCTGGGCTCACGTAGAAAAGGCAGTCCGATGAGCTGCTTCAAAGCAGCCGAGACCACGGAGAAGTCACAATGCAGGAAGAGCGAAAAGTGTGAGTCCAAAGTGGATTAGAAGGAATTAGAGTACAATGCCGTCATGCCGCGTCAAACGTTGCCCATTACTCGTCCCATCATCAAGAAGACCAAACTCCTCATGTACCGACCACCAAAAGCCCCTGTCCCATAGAAACCCGTGATTCGTGAGTCGTGAACCGCTCCGAACGATCAAAAAGAAACCCCTGAACCCATGAAGAACTCCTGTGCCCCAGACTGAACGGACAGCACTACAAACCGAATGCAAGCAGGACGAGGCCAGCCGCGCCGACGGCAGAGAAGCCCATCGGGACGTTGGCGGCGGCACCGGTCTGAGTCGCAGCGGCAGCAGCGCTGGTGGCCTTGTCGGCGTAGGTCGAGGCACGGGAGAGATCTGTTGTGCAAGCGGGTCAGCAACGTCGTGGTGAATGGAAACAAAAATGTGGTTCACTCACCATGCTCGGCCTTGGAGGCACCCTTGTTCAGGTGGTGGGCGGCCTTGGTGTAGCCCTTCTCGTAGTCCGAGACGGCCTTGGTGACGTACTTCTCAGCGTGCGACGAAGCCTTTCCGGTGAGCGAGGCGGCCTTGGAGTCCCAGTGAGCAGCCGACTTGCTCAGGCGAGACTGGTGCTTGTTCTGGGTCACCATGATGGTCGTGGTGTCGTGGACGGTCATGGTGCCCATGGTGATTGTCGCTGGCAGAGCGTCGGTGCGGGTCGAGCTGAGGACGTAGCGGTCGATGCAGGCTTCGCGGCACTGGGTGTACTTGATGCTGGCTGCCATAGAGCCGTCCCCTTGATCGCAGCTGGCGATGCAGGAGGTTGTCTTCTTCATGTCGAGTTCGCTCGGGTGTGGGACGCCGACGCAGTCAGCCTGGCAGTTGACGTCCATGGGAGAGCAGTTCGAGAGGCAAGTTTCGACGGGAGTAAGCGTAATGGTGGTGGTCGAAGAGGTGGTCGTTGTTGGTGGGGTGGCCGTGACTACAATGGTGCTTGAGATTGTTGTGGTCGTATCGGCTGGTGCAAAAAGAAATCGTCAGTGAGATTGAAATCTACATCAACTGGGGACATCGTCAAACTGACCTGAATTTTGCGCTTGGACCGACACGGCGGCAAGGATGGCGGAAAAAAGGATCGAGGAAAGCATGATTTTTGCTGTGTGGAGAATTTTGAGTGTGAATTGAAAGATACTGGATAATGGATGCTGGGTGTGGACTCGATGTAAAGATGCTGTGTTGGTGAATGCTGAAGAGCAAAGACGAGAGCGAGACTGAAGGGGTTTATATATTGCTCTGCCTGTGGAGTGGTTCCAGCCACTGGTGGGCACCGTTGAGAATAGCCGGTGCTGACTTGCAGGTTCAGGAAGGAGGGCATGCTAAACGGATGTGCTTGCTGAGCGTAACGACAGGAGATGACTCCTCAAGTAGACCAATGTAAGAGCATCTGGGCAGCTTTGCAACTGCCCTTCGAGGTAGTGGGGCGCCCCATGTGAAGAGCAAAACGTTCATGATGACGACGCAGCATCTTGATCTAGAAGGAAAGACAACCTCAACGTGGGCCTATCTGACGACAACAAGAAAACGCTTCACTGCGGCCGCCAGCTCCAACACCAAGATACACTAGAATAGCAGAATCATAGCAATGTCACTGTAGTAACATCGAGTGCTGCAATTACCCTTTGAAATGTGGGCCATACTGAACGGCGAGCAAAGCCTCGTCAAGTAGAGCCAAGTACCAGGTTGGAAGGAGCATTTGTTCTGAGAGCCAGGACATTGTCGCGTTGGGGATGTCAACCCCATTTAGGGTTCCGGGTACTTGTTTCACTAAAAGTTCGTGTGTGCACCACTGACCTGGCAGCAGCTACGGTCGAAAAAACATGTGGACATGAGGGATCACTTCATGAGGAAGCAGGCATGGCCCGGCAGCCTTGACCCAGAGCTTGCTGTTCTGTTGCAATTAGAATCGATAACTTTGCGTCAACGGTACGATGAAGTCCTCAACAGGCCGGGGACACCTAGGCTGTATCTTCTCTCTAAAAAAGAAAAAAGTAAGATGGTTTTGGTTATTACAATTCGTCTAGTAGAGCGTAATTCCTTGATGAGCTCAGAATAGTGAAGGACATGCTGGTCGAACTGACCGCTAACCGAACGCAAACTTGCCCACCGTGTTTGTAGTAGGTAGGTAAGTTTGCATTTGCGGTGCGCGGCAGCCAGAATATTTGGACACTTTTGGAGAGTACTGGAACCTTAGTTGGATGCAGGATGCGGGGGACATCCTAGCGGGAGTCTGTTTCTCTACTGAACCTTTGATAGAAGCATCTAATATACATCCATCCTTTCTGTTCTGTAGTCGGGCCGGATACAGGGCCCGACGGCCCGTCCTAACACGCTTGACCCCATTAAGCGTTGGCAGCCAAGCTAAATGGACAGTCGCGTCTTCCAGTGAAGTCACGCGTTTGCCTGTTCGTTGTATTCGCCTCACCATGAAATGCATCCACTCTATGCGACTGTAATTAACCATGCCCCACGGCGAGGACTTTGAAGACTATGGAGACCTTGATGACAGCGCCTTGATTCACGCAGCAACTCAAGCTGAAACCCTAGATGATTCTGAGGATGACTTCGAGCCTTCTCCACGGCCTGTAAAGCGGAGGCGAACCACCGAGCACCAGTTAGATCCGACTGCCAATGGCGAGAATCGCGAAACCCAGGCGAGACCAAGAAATCAAGGCCGAGCACGCCGTAGGACCATTGTCAGTGATGATGAAGACACATCCGATTCAGCGCCGTTCGCCACTACAAATCAACCCGAGGAAGATTCTCTTGAGGAAGAGGATGCATTCGAGCCGGCACCTCTTGCTACCGGTACCAAAGCAGCATCTCGGCCTGCTAGAAATAATCACAAGAACAGCACGAGGAACGACTCCGAGTCGGCGTCTCCAGCGAAGAAGTCAGGTACCAAGGCCAAGCACAGAGTTCACATGCCCGCCCAGACTACAAATATGAAAGATGCGTTTTACACGCAAGCTCCACCACCGTCTTCGTGTCCCTGGATGGTTCGAGGCCCTATATGGCAGAAGAAACCTACGCCCGTGCCCAATCAGACGCGTGTTACTGGAGTTTCACCGAAGAAACCTGGAAAATTTATGATTCCGTCGCCTTCTCTATCAGATGAAGACGAAGCTTTTGATCCCCCACCTTTTCCTGTGCAGAGAGATGGTATCTCCATCAATGGCCGCAATAGTACTCCAGACTTGGTCCCCAACCGAGAACCAACCCAGCCGTAAGTGATTTGCTCAGCGTATACGTCCTTTCAGCCAAACTTACATACTCCACAGGAACGGCACCGCCTACGATGCTGCTCAAGAGCTTGCGGATCTACCTTCAGATGCTTTTGCTTCCTCTTCGTCTTTCACTCCTGAAGATGCTCCTAATGGCGTGGTCTATGTATCATCCCAGCATGCCGTATCCCCAGCTAGACAGAGAAATCTTGCGGCTCCCCTGAATGGCCTCCGTCAAACAACTTTGTTCGGCATGAATGCCGTGCAGGCAGCGCCTCCATCGCAAGCTAACAAACGCCACAATTGGCCGCTCGCTGACAATGTTGAACCACCGACTCACCACAAGCTCGATCAGGAGGCTATGCAGACATATGTTTACCCAACCAATCTTGGAACTACCAGAGACTACCAATTCAACATTGTTGCAAGGGGTCTGTTCCATAACTTGTTGGTCGCGCTTCCTACCGGTCTCGGAAAGACGTTCATTGCAGCTACGATCATGCTGAACTGGTTCCGTTGGACCAAGGACGCTCAAATCGTGTTCGTCGCACCGACCAAACCGTTAGTCGCCCAGCAAGTAGAAGCTTGCTTCAACATTGCGGGTATTCCGCGTTCGCAGACTACGATGCTCACGGGTGAAATTTCCCCTGGCTTGCGAGCAGAGGAGTGGAATGACAAGAGGGTGTTCTTCATGACTCCGCAAACCTTCATCAACGACCTCAAAACCGGCATCTGCGATCCAAAGAAGATTGTTCTGTTAGTTGTAGATGAGGCGCACAAAGCTACAGGGAACTATGCATATGTTGAAGTGGTCAAGTTTATAAGACGATTCAATCAGAGCTTCCGGGTTCTTGCTCTGACTGCCACCCCTGGCGCTGATGTCGAGGCGGTACAGAAAGTCATCGATGGCCTGGACATATCCCGTGTCGAGATCCGAACGGAGCAATCCCTCGATATTCGTCAGTATGTCCACAGCAGAAAGACGGTCAAAGAAGTCTTCGACTTTACCCCGGAGATGGAGATGATCATGGATCTCTACTCGAAAGCCGTGCAGCCGGTCTTGAACATCCTAACTGGACAGAACGCCTATTGGGTCAGAGATCCAGTATCCTTGACGCCTTTCGGGCTGACTAAGGCAAGACAGCAATGGATGGCTTCGGATGCTGGGCGTAGAGCGAACTTCGGCCTGAAGGCTATGGTAAATTCCGTTTTTACTATACTTGCCAGTCTCTCACATAGTATGGACCTTCTCAAGAACCATGGAATTGGTCCCTTCTATCATGGCATGCTGAAGTTCAGAAACGAAGTAGAAGAAGGCGGCAGTAAATCCAAATACCGCACGCAGATCAATGGAAGCGTCCCCTTTCAGACGATGATGAACAGGCTGCGCGCATGGATCAACGACCCCGAATTTGTTGGCCACCCAAAGCTCGATCGCGTCCGCGAAGTTGTGTTAAATCACTTCCTGGACGCTGGAGAGGGCAGACGTGCTGATGGAGCTCCCCCTTCAAACACTCGAATAATGATCTTTGCTCACTGGAGGGCTAGTGCCGAAGAAATTGTTCGGATACTGGGGAGACACAAGCCTATGATTCGGCCTCACGTCTTCGTTGGGCAAGCATCATCAGGCGACTCTGAAGGTATGGATCAGAAACGTCAGTTGGACATCATTCAGAAGTTTAAGACAGACGTCTACAACACGCTTGTGGCTACTTCGATCGGCGAGGAAGGACTTGACATTGGAGAGGTCGACCTCATCATTTGCTACGACTCGAAAGCCTCACCGATTCGTATGTTACAGCGAATGGGTAGAACAGGCAGGAAGCGAGCGGGTCAAATCCTGCTCCTACAAATGCGAGGCAAGGAAGAAGATGATGCAATCAAAGCGCAGGACAACTACGAGAAGATGCAAGCGATGATTGCTAGCGGGACTAGGTTCGCCTTTCATGATGACCGGTCACGAAGGATCGTACCGAAAGACATTCAGCCGGTGGTTGACAAGAGAGTCGTTGACATACCTTTGGAGAATACACAAGCTGGCCTTCCCGAACCGAAGAGAAGAGGAGGAAGAGCCCCTAAGCGTCCACCCAAGAAGTTCCACATGCCGGATGGCGTTCGAACCGGTTTTGTTAAAGCGTCACGCATGGGGGAGGATGGCGAGGAATTACCGGGTGATGATGAGCCGCAACCACGCCGTCAAAAGAATCTACCAGACCCTGAGCTGGAGGCCGTGCCCATCCCACCCCTGAGCGAGATCTTCCTTTCCAATGCCGACCAAATCGATTTGGAACGCAAGTATCAGCATGTCTACGATGGAGAAGAATACCAAACAGTCTCCGCGCCACGCCTAGACGCGCACCCGCACTGGCAGAGAATCCCATCAAGGACGAAACGCGTCCCTCACGGCCAACGCACCCTGGCAGCCATCACCGCATTGAAGAAAATGCACAGTCTGAACGACGCCCGCCTAGCCCAACTCAAGCGGAACTTGCAACCTCCGGACGTCACTTTTGACTGCCCAGATCTCGTCTCCGACCCTCCCAGCGACAGCCCAGAAGACGAGCCAGCACTTAATCCCGCGCCTCGTGCTCGCGGCAGAAAACCACGTGCTCCAGCCCGCAAGTCCCGCGCCTCCCACGCCGCCGACTCCCTAATGGCCATAGAAGCCGAAGACGGCAGCAGTCCCCCGCCCTCGGACCCCTACATGCGCATCCGGTCTCAAGCCATCACCCTCGGGTCGCAGGACACCTCCGAAGACGAGGACGAAGGTGGAGCAGGCGGCCGACGACGCTACAACGATGAAGAGGAAGAGCTCGACTCCGACCTCGCGGACTTCATCGCCGACGACGCGGAGCCTGTGCCAATCGTCAGCTCGTCGCTGCCGCTGCCGGAGTCCTCGGTGGTGCAGCGGGGCCAGCAGAGTGGGGTGGGGGGGAATAGGCCGTTTTATACGGCGAGGGAGGTGAAGGTGGGGGGGACGCAGGAGGACGAGGAGGAGTTGCCGGAGATTAGTACGTTGGTGGCGGGGAAGGGACGGTCGGGCATGAGTACGGGAGGTAAGAGGGTGGGAGAGGATGGCGCTGGACAGCGGAAGAGGAGGAGGAGGGTTGTGGATGATGATGAGGAGAGCAGTGAGTGAGTGCTCGGACTTGGAATGTTCTGCGCACCGGATTGTACATATCATACACGAATCCTTGGCCAGCCAGCATTTGAGATGTGTTTGCACGTGTCTGACCGTGAGCGTGCACCTCCAACCGACGCGGTATCTCGTAATCCAAGTGACTTTTTCGTCCACCTGCCCAGTAGTAGCGCGGTGCCTCGATTGATCCCCCCTGCTGATTCCCGCACTTGCTTCATGTGACAACAGCCATGTTGGGAGGAGGTCTACAACAACATCCTACCACTCACGTGAGTTCGTCGTGTGCGCGTTAATGTCTCGAACCCAACCCAGAAGGAAGTCGTTTGCGCAATAAACGAACGAAGCGGCGTTGCGTGCATGCCAATGTCCAAAACTAAACAACAACGGGCATCGAACGAGCACGCGCTTCACGGTTCCAGGAGACTAAGGCGGGACGAGATATATCTGAATTTGCTTGTGATAAAAGTACTGAAAACTGGCATGACTATGGTATCGCTACAACAACAAGAGTAGGAGGAAATGTGCCAGACGCCCGAATTTTGGGAAATCAAGATGGCCCCAGAAAAGAGAAAGAGAAATCCGTAACATCGTTCGTCGAGCCGAGCCGAGCCCCAAAATCCAGATCGCTGAGCAGAGAGAGAGAGAGATGTGCAAAAGAAAAGCACCTAGCACCTGACACCTCACGCCCCGCACCAAAAGCCCCCATAACCTCACTCAGCTCACAAGCACCCCCTCACGACCTCGTCGCCGCCGCCGCCGCCGTGCCAGCCTCCAGCTCCGCAGGCGTCGGATCCACACCAGCGCCAGCAGCAGCAGGCGTCCTGTTCCTCCAGGGCGCCCTCCCCGGCAACCCCTGCAGCCTTGCCCGCCACCCCGGCCTCGCCTGTCCATCATCCGGCCCCGGCGCCATCGTCGTCCTGTCGCGCTGCGGTCTCGGAATGCCGAACCCATACGGATCCACCACCCTCCCGCCACCCCCCGCCAGCAGAATCAACCTCGGCCTCCCCGCGCCAAGGAACGCACTCTGCGGCGCCCCCGGCAGCGCGATCCAGCGTGCCCTCCTGCCCATCCCCGCCGTGCTCGCCGCCCCGCCAGCGTCGCTCCCCGAGCCCCCCTCGGTGTCGGCGCGCGGCTTGGGGACGTAGTAGTCGGCCTTGCAGAGCGGGCAGCAGGCGCGGCGGCCGGTGAGCCAGGGATCGAGGCAGGCGGCGTGGAAGGCGTGGCCGCAGGTGAGGCCGCGCACGTCGTCGTCGTCTTCCAGCGTGTCGAGGCAGATGGCGCAGGCGTCGCCGGGGGCGGCGAGCATTTCGGGCGGCGCGGCCGTGCGGATGGGGTCGTCCTCGTCGTCGGGGTCGTCGTCGTCGGTGGCGGCGGGGGCGGGTGGGGTGGCTGGAATGGTGGTGGTGGTGGTGGGGGGGTGGATGATGTTGGGTTCGATGGCTTTTTCGTTGTGGTGATGGGAGGTGGTGGTGGAGGGGCCTTCGGGCATGAGGACTGTGGAACTTGTTGGACGGGAGGGGTCGGTGGGGTGGTGGGTTTGGGAGATTGCGGTGCTTGGTCGAGCCGTGTCTGCGGACTGGCGGGTGTCTTTGACCGCAGCAGAGACACCTTCCGCGTCCTTGACGCTGGCCGCACGACTTGGAGGAGCGGTGATGCCACCGGCGGCTGGGAGGCCCTCTTTCTCGCGGCTCGCTCGCCAGCTCTTGTATTTTGTGAGAGGGAATCGCTCGTTCACTTCCTCCATTGTCATCAGCTTCTTTTCTCTCCTCCGGCGATGTGGTCGCGGCATTGCTGCCAGGTCTATCGGGTCTCCGTCCGGGTTTGCTCGCAGCATGCGATGTCGCTGGTTGTAGCGGAAGCAGTACTTGACGCCTACGATGATCCTGAAACATTGAATGTCAATCGCCACTCACAAATAAATTGGGTGCTCAGCATCGGCGGGCTCGACAATCGAGCTGCTGCCGATGACGACACAAACGTACCATAGATTCGTGAAGACAACACCAAACCCCAAAGCAACGAAGAAGAGTAACGGAGAGTTCGTAGGTCCATTGCCGCCCATGCCGTTATCGTGTGACTGGGTGGTGGTAGCCACCGGCGGGGCAGACGTCGTTGGTGAAGACATGGTCGCGCTCCAAAGTGTTGGATTTCAGATGCGAAGTGAGGAGTGCAAATGCGTCGACTTCGATATGGTTGTCGTTGGGATTGCTGAGTCCCCTCGACTGTGCGCTCTGACCGGCAGTGCCAACTCAGACGCTGTCGCGCGAAACGCTGGCGAAACAGACGCGATCTGTCGTGGCCGGGCAAGGGACAGCGACAGGAGAGATGATTAAGAACGATGGCGCCCTTGCTGCTGTGACCGTTCCAGCGGCTGTGGCGATTGCGGGTAGACGATCCACGGATGGGCGAGCGATGGGCTATGGATGATGGGTCGACTGCGACGGTGGCGAGAACCAATAGGGCCGACTCCCTTGCAAATGGAGGACTGTCGAGAGGGTAGACGATGTGTTAAGGTGACGGGTGCCGGTTGTCAACAGCGATAGCAGTCCATGGTAGAATATCCGCCAGATCCGAGGCGTCGTTCAGAGGTTTGCTGCGCCTCTTTGGGTTGTCGGGGTTCAAGGCGACGGTGGAAGCTTGTCGGGTGATGCGGAGGCAGAGGTGGAGCTTGGCAGCGAATGGCTGGAACTTGGTCAGGATAGCGCTGATCCTGACACAATCGGGGAGCACGAGAAACTGTCGTGCAGCATCAACACGTAGGCAATCGGAAGTTTGCAGCGGTTGTGGAATTACAGCTGACAATAATGTCCGTTGCATCTTCGCTTCGTCTTCCTGCCATTGCCAGTGAACAAGCTGGCCTATTCTAGATCTGCCACACTTGGTGCATCTCGGCGGCTCTTGAAAAGTGGATCCTAGCGGATGAACGGTGCTTGACTCTAACCAGCTTCTTGGAAAAGCTCAAGTTCACTTCGCAAGTTTTAACGTGAGCAGAATCAAACTTGCTTTGATTGGTCGAGTAGTCCAAATCATCCCTATCAACACCACCGTACATCTCGTCACCCGTTGTAACACCAACAAGTTCCTCCAATCTTATCCCACCGTCACTCAGTGTAAGCCGATCATCATAAATCCATCAGTCCTGACCTCATCAAGCAATGGCCGCACCAGGAGTAAATCCCGTCACTTTCTTCGACATGACTCTCGGCGGTAAGTTACCCTCCATGTCTGAACGACAAGCCCGTGTCAATCGGCAGATATCACATGACTTTCCTTTCAATCCGCTGACTGGATGCTAGGAGAGCCTCTGGGTCGTATAAAGATGGAGCTCTTCGCGGACAAAGTCCCTCGAACCGCCGAGAACTTCCGCCAGTTCTGCACCGGCGAGACGAAGAATCCTCAAGGCCGGCCTCAGGGCTACAAGGGCAGCAAGTTTCACCGAGTGGTACGTTTCAAGCATCAGCAGCCTCATCAGAGCATGGCTCCCACTCACACTGCTACAGATTAAGGACTTCATGATCCAGGGCGGTGACTTCCTGCACGGAGATGGCACCGGCTCTATCTCTATCTACGGCACCCGCTCCTTTGCGGATGAGAACTTCGACTCGAGGCATGACACTGCCGGGCTACTGAGCATGGCCGTACGTAGTTCTTACATTCAACTCGTGAAATTTTCGTCAGCTGACTCGAGCACAGAACTCCGGTCCAAACACGAACGGGTGCCAGTTCTTCATCACCACTGTGCCTACACCTTTCTTGAACAACAAGCACGTTGTTTTCGGCAGGGTCGTAGACGGCATGGATGTAGTTCGGAAGATCGAGAACGTGCGTACGACTCGAGAGAAGCCGAACCAGGACGTTGTCATCGCCCAGTGCGGTGAGATGTAGTGTCTTCTCCGCAGAGCATGCCAGCTAGGACAAAGAGAGTCACATCAGATCCGCGCGGTGCGGGATCGCTGTTGAACGGCCTCCTTAGCGGGAAGCACGTTGTGGGACGAACAGACCGTGGGATGCACCAGTAGCAACCACCTTCTGGTGCTGGAGCAAACACATACTCGAACGACGACTCTTTGCACGTCTATCCACCTACCCTAACCATGACGGCAAAACCGTCCTCTTCATTCAACAACTCAATCACCTCATACGATAGCTGGTGGCCTCGCTCCTGTCATCGTCTCTAGCTCGTACAGCTTCATTGCCCTGCCTGCCAATGACGGTACCTGGTAGCATGCTACAGTGCAACAGCATCTAGTAGCCTCTGCTGCTTTACCCTAGACGACTTAAGAAGCTGGGAAAATCTCGGGTTTGAGTTTCTCATTGAACTAGGCGAAGGGCTTTACAAGACGCAACACACAGAGCACAAATGGTGCGTCTTCATAAACAGCAATAGTTGTCTCAAAGGGTCTTGCTTTTGAGAATGAAATATGACATCGAAGTTGACTGTGAATGTGGCTGTCGGTGTGGATTGATGCCAAGCAAAGCCCCACGTGCCCCTCTGCAACGTCATCCTCCAACCGGACCAGGAACCTGAACACGCCAACTAGAACCTGTACCACATCGAGCAGCTATCATTCCCTCCTCCAACACTGAACAACATTATCTAGACCAACCTACAGAGCATTGTGAGTACTGGTACAGTTCCTTCATCCATGTATCATCAATTTCAAGCGTACTCGACCGTACAACATGGGGTAGACAGCGTCCAGCACTTTGTCCAAGCTGTGTACTCCGAGCACAAGCTGTCAGCTGCCCCCCCCCAACAATTCGAGGAAGCATTGCGCACAGAGGTCGAAGTCAAACACTCTACACACTCTACACATCGGCTTGATCGAGCCCGTCTCTCGCTCTGCACAACTTTGTGATGTTCATTTGCAAGCCCATCCTTCGAAGCTTACAGTCTTCTGCTCGATCGAGCAAGCACCACCTGCCCACTCACACACACACTCGTTTGCTTCTCCCCATCATAAGGAACAGGAGACTGACTCATACCCAGAAACGACCGACAATGTCCTACAACGACGACTACCCCCGCCGCGACTACGGCGACGATCGCCGCGGCGAGTACGGCCGCCGTGACAGCTCCGAAGGCCGCAGACGCCAGGAAGGCTACGGTGACGACTCGTACGGCGAAGAACGCAGGGAAGGCCACGGCGGCGAGGGCGCAGGTATGGGCGGCGGCCTCGGCGGCATGATCGGCGGCCTAATGGGCATGGGTTCTGGCCGCGGAGACGACTCCGACTACGACTCCCGCCGCCAGGAGCTACGCGAGCACGGCGCCTCGGGCTTCAGCGCCACCAATCCCGACGGCGGCTACGGCGGCACGGCTGTCGGCGCCAGCGCGGGCTACTACGACGAGGCGCAGCGCTTCGGCGACGACGGGCGCGAGCGCCGGGGCCACGGCGACGGCGGCGGCGGCGGCGGCTACGGTGGCACCTCGACCGGCACGGGCTACGGCGGGGGTGGGGCGTATGGGGGGTTCAGCGACGATTTCTCGGGGGCGGCGCAGCAGGCGGCGCAGCATGCCGGGCCGCATGGGGAGGAGTCGCTGTTCAGCAACGCTTTGGGGATGCTGGGCGGTGGGCGGGCGCAGGGTCTGATGGATGAGCCGCTGGATGAGGATGATGCGGTCCGGAGCCATCAGGCTTTGTATGGCGGGTATGGCGGCGGGCAGGCGACGGAGAGGAGTATGGGGAGTGCGGCGGCGATGCAGGCGTTGAAGATGTTTACGGGGGGGCAGCAGGGGGGGATGGGTGGGGGCATGGGAGGGATGGGTGGGATGGGTGGAGGTATGGGTGGAGGTATGGGAGGCATGGGAGGTATGGGCGGACATGGAGGCGGGGGTGCGCAGAACGCGTTTATCGGCATGGCGATGGCGCAGGCGAGTCAGTTGTTCGATAAGCAGCAGCAGCAGGGGAATGTGGTGAGTGCTTGGTTCTTTGGCTGAGTTGTCGGGTTGAGGGAGTGAATGGCTGACTGAAGCGAACACAGCACGGGAACGCAAACAAGCAGGACGTCGTTGGCCAGGCTGCCAAGATGGCGCTGCAGATGTACATGAAGAGCGGGATGGGCGGCTCGGCTGGTGCTCATGGCGGCAGCAGTGGCGGTGGATTGATGAGCCTGGCGAGCAAGTTGTTGTAGATCCTCTTGCAACATCGCTGTCACATTGCGTGTAAATATCGCCGAGCTGGTTTTGAAGCGGTGGCCGAGCGACACAGGCGAACGAAAAGCAAGCAATGAGATCAGGCAGGGAAGGGGCATCTGTACTGGAGCTTGGGAACATGGACTTTCTCCTGTTTAGAAATATAAAAACCAGGGTTCTAGTCACATTTGCTACAATCACGGAAACAAGAACCCGCACAGTCCCAGTTCCTTGAACACATCCTCTACCAATAACACCTGCGCTCCCACACCACCCCCTTCCCTCCCACCATCCCCGCCTACGCCCACGCCCCCACAAAAGCCATCAACCCCGCCCCCGCCACCACCGCCGCACAAGCCTCGACCCTCCTCCGCCCCCTCAACCCCACATAACTCTGCTCGCTCAAGAAGTCCTCCGCCAGCAACTCCACCAACCCCGCAAACAGCAACAACCCGCTACTGACCGCATTCATGACGCCCACCATCAGCAGCCCCGTCTCGCTCGCCGGATCATACAGCCCGTGCACGGCCAGCCCGAGCGCCTGGCCCAATGGCGTGGTGGTGCCGTAGGCGAGCGCCATGGCCCAGGGCCGGAAGGAGCCGGCGGGGAAGGAGAGCGAGGCGATGCGGCTGCCGAGGGCCAGCCCTTCGAAGGTCTGGTGGAAGGAGATGGCGATGAGGAGGACGAGGAAGGGGGGGCCGACGGAGACGGA
Organism: Botryosphaeria agaves; assembly: GCA_022813555.1. NCBI lineage: Eukaryota > Fungi > Ascomycota > Dothideomycetes > Botryosphaeriales > Botryosphaeriaceae > Botryosphaeria > Botryosphaeria agaves. The sequence goes on along the minus strand of JAKLMF010000121.1, from coordinate 11,295 downwards.
GAGGGCGAGGCCGATGAAGATGCTGTGGAAGAGGATGCCGGCTTCGAGGAGGAGGCATTGGAGGAGGAGTTTCTTCTGTTGGGCGGTTGAGGTGGAGGAGGGGTCGAGGGTGCCGTTGGCGTTGTCGGGTTCGTAGGAGGGCGATGGTGGGGAGGTGCCGCGGTGGAGTGGGATTTGGCGCTCCTTGCCGTTGAGGAGTGGGGCGGAGGCTGTTGTTGGAGAGTGTGGCCGGGAGGCGGGCGGCGAGTGGAGCTCGTCGAAGTCGAGGTCGAGATCTGAGTCGTCGTTTGGGCTTTCGGCGCCGGCGTGAGGTGAAGGCGTTGCAGCGGAGGGAGACCGTCCTGGGACCAGCCGCTCGGTCGAACCTGACATGTTGCCCAGCACGATATCTCCACCTCTACCTTCAGCTTTCATCCTGCCCTGCCTAAACCGGCTGAAACTGACGCTCCGCCTATGATGCGGCCTCCCTCCACCCCCTCTCCTCCCACCACCGTGCTCGTGCTCGTGCTCAACACCCAACGTGTCAAACCCACTACCATGAACATGCCCGGCCCCCCTCGTCGCGAAAAACATCTCGATCCCCACAACCGTGAGCACCGAGACCATAGCAATCAGCCCCGGCATAGCCGGGTACCCCTGGTTCCAGAATGGCGGCAGACATGGGTCTGTGAGGGAGATGTACGCGGTGGGGAAGAGGTGGACGAAGGCCGTGGCGATCAGGACGCCGGTGCCGAAGTGGCGCGAGAGGAAGAGGAAGTGGTGGGGGACGGGGAGGCGCGGGAAGCGGCGGACGATGATGGGGAAGGAACACGCTGGTGGTTGTGTCAGTGGTGGTTAGGCGATGGTGGAGGGGGTTGGGGGTAATGGCTACCTAGAACGCTCAAGATGAGAATAATGAATAATGCTGCTACATGTAATGGGGTGTTGTAAGCCGCCCTAATTGCGCCGGAGCCGCAAGCCGGCCGTTCTGAGCTGTTCTGCCTACGGGCAAGCTCTGCTTTGAGGAGGGCGGTGGGGATGTCAGACCATCTTGCCGCAAGACCTGTGTATCGTTAGTTCAACGCTGCACCCGACAATGGGCCTGTACCATGGATGGCCTACCTAGGGAGGGAGAGCCCCCGCCATGAGCGGTCATAGTACGAGAAACTGAGCTGGTATAAACGATGGTGCGGCGCGACTGGAGGAAGAACGACTATTCATCCTTCCAGCTCTCAGCTAGCAGGCGTTCCGGGAAGTTGGTGGTCGCGTGGGGTGAAGGGGCATACTGGAGAATAAGCTTCGGTAGGGCTGAAGGACAGATTCATGGATCGGAAATACGACCTGCCAAGACCGCTGCTATTTCCGCGATCAACGGAATCTCTTTGCTGTATTTTGTAATAAGGAATTGTTGTGTTTTGCAGATGGAACAAGTTGGGATGTCTAGTTAGTTGTCCTCTGTTGTTCGCGTCTATTCTATTTGTGCTCTATCACCCCCTTCACTCAAGAATTTCGACAACCTACTTCTCCACTTCCTCCTGCTCCTCCGTACTCCGCACTCTATGCAAGTGACTGCCAACACCCTCTCCAGCACCCACTGGCTCTTCCTTCTGCCCAGCATCCTCGCCCCGCCGACTCGCCTCCATAGCCCGACACCTCCTCGCCAAATCGCTGATGTGTTCGTCCCCACTTTCCGCACTAAGCTCGAGCAATGCCTTCTCCAGCATGTAGAGATACTCCCTGTTCTCCCCGCTAGGCCCTCTACTCCTCAATATATGCTCCGCCAGCTTCTCCGGCTCCTGGCGCCCCATGAACTGAGGATTTTCGGGCAAGCCAATGTAAACGAGGCAGTTGATGGATGTTGGAGACCCCTGCTCCGAGACTCGTGAGAGCGCGCGGTGGAAGGGAGTATGCTGTATGCTGTAGCCGTTGATCTCGCGGATGTCGAGGTAGTCGCGGACTTCGGCGGCGTGGGCGGCGGGGATGTGGTAGGCTGCGCCCCATACTCTTTCTGCGGCTGGGTGGTGCTATGTGCATGTCAGTGGTGGGAGCCGGGAGGTTTGTGGGGAGTTTCGGGGGGCGTACGTGGTCGGAGAGCGTCTTCCAGTGCTCGTGGTCGATGAGGGTTACGACGCGGCCGGGGGCTTCTGGTGTGCCCCGGTGGTCCTCACTGGCTGGTTGTTAGTCGCGCTTGTCTGCAGAGATCACGCGTATAATTTGGATGTGTGTTCTTTTTAATATAGGACGTACCTCGCCTGGAGGAACACTCTTTAGCTTCCCTCCGTCTTCCTCGAGGCCATCATGCCGCACATACCTGCCAAAAGCGGCGGACATAGCCCTCGATGTATCCTGGCAGGCGTTGATCTGTCAAGAGTCAGGCGAGGTGGTCCAAATCGACTATACCATTCTCATGGATACCGAAGTGTGGTGGAGGCTTCCATATCAGACTCCTATACAATTGATCAACTTTTGGTGAACGCTTTAGCATGATCTGAATATAGGCTTACCCGTATCCGAAAAGCCAAAAATCACCCTGTTCTTGCTCTGATTTCATGATGTATGGGGTCAGATGATGGATCGCTTTCGTGACATCGACAGAGTTGGTTAGCGTCGGTTTGAGGCGGCGTCTTCCAGTTGTTCGAACATCGAATGGCAAAGTTCTGATAGAATTTCATGTAGGTTGCAGGCATTGGGATCGGACGGGAAGCATGAGATTACTCTCGGCCAGTGACGTGGTAAACATCAGTCAAGACGTGTGTTTAATCAACCATTAGGTACATGCCACAAAGCGGTTAAGCACTATGGCGAGGCAAGGCAGTCACCGAGCATACAGGTAGGAGGTTTGGACGCCTTCGATATTGAACAAACGATCATGGCCAAGTTTTGGGTTCGTCCTTAGGCCTTCTTCCCACCACCAGCCTTCCACGCGGCGCCGCGCTTGCTACTCCGCGACTTGGGCTTGCCCCCCTTCTTCTTACCACCAAGCTTCAGCCCGCTCTTACCACTCTTACTGGTGGCTCGATACCCTTCGAATACGAAAGACTCCGGTCCTTTGAATGAGCCACCAGCATTCCCGTCAGCGCCACCGCTCTCCCTCCGTCCCAGCCGCGCTTGTGCGGCGCCAGCTCGACCGAACAGCTTGCCAGCCCGGCCCTGCATAGACTGCACTTTGGGATCAGCTTTGGGCCTGTATATGCCCTTGCCCGACTGTCCCGCTGAGGGAGCGGCGGCGTTCTTCTTCGCCGCGTTGCGCTTGATGCTCTTAGCGCGAACGACGCGCAGTTTGCGCGGAAGCAGAGGCGGGAACTTCTTGTCGTTGAAGAGGAGCGCTGCCTCCACTGCGTTCTCATCCTGTACTTTTGTCAGAAACGTCTGTATATACTGGAAGCTGTAAGATGAAAAGCGTACCGTGAACTGCACATAAGCAAACCCCTTCCCCACCCTCGTCTGCGCATCCCTCACGACCCTCACACTCTCCACCGTGCCCGCCTTGCCAAACTGCCGCCACAGCCCCTCCTCCACATCCCCCGGCTCCTTGCTCTTCTGCTTCTGCTTCCCCTCCGCCTCCTGCGCCGCATGTATAAGACTCTCGTCATCCACAAAATTCAGATTGCCAACAAAGACGCAGCGCCGGTGGTCCATCTTCGCCGGATGCGCCACCTCATCCACCCTGAGATGCCTCTCTAGCACCACCGTGCCGTTCAGCCGTCGCGCTGCTTCGCGAGCCGCGAGCGGGGTCGAGTACACGGCGTACGCATTCGTGCTCTTCGTCGTGGCGTCCATGAGCTCCTTCTTGGCGTACGCGGCTTTCTTGGGGATCTTGCTGGCGTAGGCGGTGGAGCGGAAGCGCAGGGATTCGACTTTGTGCGGCGGGTTGCTGGCGGGGAGCGCGGAGAGGAAGGAGGAGAGGTGGGTGAGGAGCATCTTTTTGGCGGATTTGGAGTTGATTGCTTCGGTAGAGACGTTGGCTAGGAAGACGGTGCGGGAAGCCTTTTCAAGCTCCTGATCGCCTTTCTTTGGTGCCAGGGACTCGTGCTGCGGGACGGGGGACTTTAGGCCGTCGTCTGAGGCGTCATCTTCCTCAGAGTCCTCCGTACCGTCCACGTTCGCTTCAACATCGGACCCTTCGTCTGACTCTCCTGGTGAGCGATCCTGCGGTTCGGCAGTGGCAGTCTTTTGACGCTTCCTGCTCCTTTCCGCTTTCCGCTTAGCTTCATCTCGAGCCTCCTCCTCTGCCAACCGCCGCATGTACTTGTCCTCAATCTCCTCATCGTTTTTCCGCTTTCGTTTCCTCTGTGGTGCAGTCTCCGGAATCTTTGCTATGGACTCATGTACTGGTATGTCGTTGATCTCAGATCCAAACGTCTGAAGCTCCTCTTCGGATTCGGCCTCGTCACCAGAGGCAGAGTCGCCTTCCTCTACCTCGTCGGCATCTGACGATTCAGCCTCGCTCTCGATGTCCGCCTCAACTGACACACGTGATCCGCTGTCTTTTGCATGTGCGGTCTTCTCCGGCTTAGCAGACAATTCAACACGGGACGCTGCTGGAAGAGCCTTGACAAGTCCTGACTACTACGAACTTAGTATACAGCTCGTACAGTGAGATCTGAATGGAGATCTGATATCTCAGGACTGCTTACGCTGGAAGCAAAGAGTGAAGCTACGGCAGGATCTAGCTCGGCGTTGCTTGCAAGGAATGGTAAGCCTGAGACCACCTTGTTCGCCTGAGCTGCCTCTGATCTTGCGCCTTTCTTCTTGCCCATGATTGTGATTTGCGATCAAATAGATTGCAGCTTGACTGGCCGATGCGCTTGAAGCACAAAAAGTTCATCGATATCGGGTAAACACCGGCGATTGTGGAGGAGCGATCGGCATTCGGTCACGCTGAATCCCAGTTCACAAAGCTGCCCACGCTGAGTGAATCCTACCCAGGAACACCACATTCACACACGATCTCGCATGCGCTGCTGTCTCTTTGCGGTGCCCGCACAATTCAGGATCTTATCTTCGCGTTTCTCTTACACGAACTGGGCTATACCACCTCTAAAAGGACCGACCGCCTCTCCCACCGCACCAGCTTGCGCTGAATACGCAGAATCCACACTCTCGGCGAAGAGACCTTAGATCTGCGTCGGAAGCAAGCTTACGGACCTTCTGCTAATACTCCAGTACTCATACATACCGGGGGGAGCATAGTCGGTGTGGACTATGACCACGCTGCAGAGGGGCAGCGGAGGCGGCTCACGGCCGGTCGCTGACGCCAGCGAAGTCCTTCAGATGAGCAGTAAGTTGATATCCATGAATGATTTACTATTTCCGACATGGTTCGCGCTCCGTCACTGCGTGAACGCGTAGTGGTGGGAGGATTGGCTTCACTGAGTTGCCGGTACCCTCCACCGTCTATGGGTAGAGACAAAGCATCGGATCTCGGATTGAAAACATTCTGTGCACCCATAAAGGTCAATGTAACGCTGACATGTCGCTTTCTCCTACACAGACACAGATCCTTCCATAAATTCCTCTCTGGTGGATCGAGCCTCCTCACCCCAACAAACCACAGCGCACAGCTTGAGCACCCCACCAAGTGGAGGCTCCAAAGTCGATTCATACCACGACATCACAGTCATGGAAGCGATTGAAGCGGACAATACTCCTGTCGCCCTAGGTAGACCGCGGGTCATAGCGGAAGTGGACATTGGACCCTCTGCGCAGCGAAGCTACAGTCGCTCAAGCAGTTTGAGCGAACTTGCGGATACTGTCGAGCGCGAAGATCAATCCACCGACAGATCGCCTCCGGAATCTGAGGCAGAGACGGAGCGCTTGGAGGTCACACCTCGAAAGCCCCGCACGACCACGGACGTCGCAGCGCTCGGCAGAACCCCAAGCAAGCTAGCGAATGAGATATACATCGACGATGAGAATGTCGATCCTGGCTCACCATCCGCGCGGAGAAAACACACTGCTGGTATAAGTGTCAGTAAGGGTGGTGCAAATACAAAGGATCTGCATTTGGACTCCGATGAGGAGCTCTCTGGCAAGAGGCGCAAACGAGCGCGTGACGACAGCAGTCCACTAGACGATGATCTCGAGATCGATGCACCACCCAGGAAGCGTAGCGTCTCGGCGAAGGCCGACATACTTAATGGTGAAGGGGATATGGAGGTCGCAGAGCGGACTGCGGCAGACGATACTATGGAGGAAGCCACCGCCTTGACACAGGAACCGGAGCAAGAGGAAGTCGAAGCTCTCGTCGAAAGTATAGAACACCAAGCTCCGTCCGGCCGAGCAACGAAGGGCAAGAAGGGCAAGGGCAAGGGAAAGAAGGCGAAGGCGAATGACACAAGCGATAGGACGGAAGGAGCCGAGACTGGCCGCACAGTGCCAGACGGCGATGAAGTCGTGGAAGGGGAGGTCGAGAGTGAGGAAACCGGGTCTCCTGACGAAGAGCGTAAGTGGTTGCATGGCGCATGGCACCTTGCAGAAGAAAGTGTTGACCCGAATCTCTGCAGTAAACAGAAGGAAAGCCGCATTTGACTCGCTGGGAGGTATCGAGAAGCTGTTTGTCGCTTTCCGAGAACAGTAAGAGAAATTCGGGCTGTGCGACTGTCGCATTGCTGACTGCTATGAAGGAATCTCGCCGAACAGATCGAACAATTCGAAAGAGAGCTCAAGCTTCTGCAACAACCGAACAGCCAACACCCCGAGTATCTTTTGATGCTAAAACCGATCGACGAACGCCGCGACAAAAAGATCAAGGAGGAGAACTTCCGCATCGATTACCAGCACAAACACCTCATGCAGAAGACCGTCGCCGAGCGCGAGCAGCTGCACAGCCAGTACAGGCAAGAAGTGCGAGGAATCCGAGAGAACGCGCTGGAGAAGTGCCACGAGTACCTATACCAACTCCAGAAAGACCGGCGCCGCTGCGGGGCGGATGAGAAAGACTACACCATCAGGTTCAACCCCAAGCGCTCCGTCCAGATCCAGCAACAAGCAGCCTACAACCTCGAAGTCTCCATCCTGGCCGGTGTGAGCAAATACGTCGGATTCCCCGCCGCCCCGCAGATCATGAGCGTAAGAGACGAAGACGCGACGCTCGACCTGCAAGCCATGGGCGTAAGTCCACCTCTTTACCCTCTCCCTCCCTCTCCAAACACCTCCCCCCCCCAACCCACCTCATGCTAAAAACCACCCGGCAGATCGACACCCGCCCACCCCCCTACCTCCCCCGCCTGCACCGCTCCCCCTCGCGCGCCGACCGCGCCGCCGCCGAAGAAGCCTTCTTCGAGCAGAACGCCTGGGCCAACCCGCAGCACCCGGCCCACCACACACACACCTACACCACAACAACAACAACAACCCTGCAACACCACGTCCGCCCGGCCGCCGCGACCGCCGCCCTCTTCAACACCCCGGCCAACCAGGTCCGCAGCGTCGATCTGCATGCCGCGCCGAATGGCAGCGCCTCGACGATTGAGATGCAGAGTAATCCGCCGAGTTCGGCGGCACAGGGCCAGGGCCTGGGGGGGACGGGGGGGACGGGGGGGACGGGGTTGGCGGAGAGTCCGGTGTTGCTGGCGAAGAGGGTGGGGAGTGGGCTGGGGCCGTCGAGGCTGGGGGAGGCGGGGCGTTTGTTTTCTGAGACGTCGGCGGCGCTGAGGAGGGCGGAGGGGCCGGCGGAGATGGGGGTGGGGGTGAAGAGTACGGGGACGCCGGCGCCGGTCATGGTGCAGGCTTCTCCGACGTCGGGTGTTCATGGGGAGGGGAGGGAGGAGGGTGAAGCTGCTGTTCGGGCGTCTGGGGCTGAGGTTGATGGGCTGGGTGGTGCGGCCTCGATTATGGCTGCGGTAGCGGGTCCGGCGAATGGGGAGGCGGCGATGCCGGCGCAAGCGGTGCACAGTGCGAGTATGCCGGTTGCAGCGGCGGTGGGCGTTGCCCGGTAAGAGAAGCGGTGGCAACAGTCTTAATGTGCCTACGGATTAGTACGAAGATCTGTATATTTGGCTGGCTTGGGCTTGGATCACTGGGACGGGCATCATATGGAAAGCGGAGTTAGAGGAGCTCTCAGCTGGTTTACTACTATACCCTCGATGGTCAATTGTTATCTAGGCGTTGGCATCTGTGGTCGTGGAAAGATCCCTCGGGTACGGATGAGATGATGAGGCGAACTGCTAGAGTATATGAAAGGGATTTCTTCACGTTGTGTATGCATTAATTCTGGTGTAAGTTTGTAGTTGAGATGCGTAGAAGAGTGTACGTGTCTGACAATCTGCTCGGTAAGCCAACCCTTAAAACAAAATGAAATCCGTCTCGCTGTAGATCTGTGCTACCAAATATGTCGAACGAAAATTTCTTCCTGAATTGTGGCCTGGACCTAGTTGCGGCGCTCCGTAACGATCCACACGCCATATGCGGCACTGAATTCCTTCTGCACCTTGATCTTGTGCACCTTTCTGGCGTGGACTTGAAGCTTGTCATAACGACGGAAAGGATTCCCTTCCCCTAGAGCAACCCACTCAGATCGCTTACACTCAGAGACTGGACACCAGAAGTAGTCCACCGGGGAGTGGATGTCTTTCTTGTGACGAATCAGATCCGATTCTCTCTTGAATGACCTCTTGCACTCAAGCACGTCACAAACATATCTCTTCTCCGGGTTGAGACCTTCGATCTTCGGCCCGGTAAGAGTAAGGCTGGATAGTCGGTGCACGTGACAGATCATCAAGGGACAAGAGGTACTTACCCGGCTCCAGGTATGTGACCAGCGGTCACGTCATTAGCTGGAGGGTGATAGCCTGAGTGGGCAAAGAGCGGAAGCGCTGAGCTCTCGTGCGGAAGGGGGATAGGATTGTCGACAAGGTTGAAGTACTTCAAGAAGGCACCGGGCTCGTGAGGCTGAGCTAGCTCTGGTTCGCAAGCCCTGCGAACCGCAATTTTTAGCAAAAAAAAAAACTCACCCGCCATCCGCGGGAGTGCCTTGACCAATCATGGGATCAGGCATCTCGCTGAATGCGGGAGTTGATTGGCCAGCCGCGTTGTTGCTTGCATCCTCGAAGGGCGACTGCGGGAAGGGCGAGTAGGTGAAACCACCCTGCATGAAGTCGAAGGGCGGCCAATGAGCGTTGAAATCCATTATAGGACGGAGCCAGCTGACGCAGTCTTTGCTGCAGGATGCTCGAGGCTAAGGCTGTGAAACAGTGAGCTTGGCGGCAATGAACGCGGTCGTAGCAGGAGGAGGGACGGAAAAGCTTGAGAAAGAGGTGGAGGGATGGGCTTTACTTATGTTGCCCGTAGTAGGATGACAAGGTTAAGCACCCGAAACGGAAGTGCATGCGGCACACTGTACCCCCTGGTCTTGGTCTCGGCATATCAAGGCAAACTGAGCGTTGGTATGAGCATTGAAACGGACGCAAATATGGGTACATCATGATCCTGGACTTCCAAATCTTGCAGCGTCTTTCTATCTTGAGAGCCGCTCCAATGGAAGATGAACCCGTTGCAGCAAACGATAATCAAGGACAAGACGTTCCGGTCTATAACTTTCGCTGACCTTGTACGTAGATGAAGACCTTCTTCCCGTTTGCTAAAATTCCAAACGTTGTACACTGCGCTACATCTTGAGGAACCATGAAAGACAGGTTGAGGACGATTCGATGCTAGGCCATCCTGGTGCTTGGAGAGTTCTGATACGACTGAGTTCGTGAGTCCCGTCACACACCGTTGTGCTTGGCTATCGTGGTTCTGCTCCCCAAGTCGTTTATCGACTGTCAAGAGAAACTATCGCGGTACGTGTCGAGATCGAAAAACGCGCTCTCGTCCGCGGGTAGATATCTACGATTACAATCGGTGCAGAACCTGTGGTCGCAGGATGGATTTGCCACACCACAGCTTCGGTGTAATCTCAACGGAAACGGGCCGTGGCCGCACTGGCACTTCAGAGCGTGTTAGTATACCCACAAGTTTGAGACAATATTCGAACCTACACAATAAACGAACATCTCTCTTTGGCTGTCCAGTCGGACAGCCTCAGGTGACTCGTGAACACGACGTCTTTTCCTGGACGGCGCTCCGTGCTCAGCGACCCGGTTGGAACTCGTGGTTTCCATATCGGATGAAGGATCCGCGGGTGGCGGCGACACATAGTTTGTTGTAGCCTCATCATCATCAGATTCGATAGCAGCTGGCGGAACGTCTTTGAAACACTTTCGATCGAGCTCCTTCATAACATCGTGCTTGGTCTTGTTCGCCTCGACACAGAGCCAGTCAGTGGTTCTCAGGTCTTTCTTGAAATGTTCTTCGTCAATGTGGTTGAAGCGTTCATCCCATGCTTGCATCCCATGATTCTTGAGAGGCAAAATAGTTCTGCAGAACCCGCACCAGAACCGGCTCTGACCGTTCCGCCCAATGCGGCATTCTGTGGCCTCCTTCGTGATCGTGGTCTTGCTGGTGATCTGGTGATCTTTCTCAAGATGACTGTCAAACACCTGCCGGTGCCAGAACACCAATGCGCACGGCTGCTTCCCGGTTGATTGAGTTAATCGGCACCGCCACATCTCCAATTGGAAATGCTGTGAATTTTCATGCCGCTTCCAATCGTTCTTGCTGCCGAAGAACTTGTTGCACTTCGGAAACGTGCAGCCGTACGGTCGAGTATGACGTTTGAGATGTTTTCTGCACGAGATTAGCGATAGTGCAAAGACCAAATGCATCTTCGTACTCACCGCATGTCGCAATGTCGTGACAGGATCTTCCCACAACCTGGCTCCGTACATCTTTGGCCCTGTTCCAATGGCACTTCCTTTGATTGACACGGGCCACCAGCCCTCTTGCCTTTTTGCCTGCAGGCAAGCTTGACAAGCGCCATAAGGCCTTCCTGTAGATTCGAGAATGTCATAATATCCTCACGTTTGTCCATACTCCCGGTACCAGGGGTCGTGTCGGTCAGTTGCCGAGTGCGTTGCGGACAAAATGGTGCTTGTACGGATAAAGACTGCTCAATGGTGGATGATTGTCCCTCGCTGCCTGATAGATTCGTTGTAGGTCGTGCATCATTCTCCCTCAGGCCGACAGCAGTACTTAGCACACGGAGAAGGCCCTCCTCCAATGGCTCTTCAGCTGAGCGCTGCTCAAGCCCTGCGGCGAGGGCGCTCGACAGCTGTTTCAAGATGTTTCTCTGCTGCTCCGCTGGCTGTTTGACATTGTTCTCGTCCGAATTTGACGGTGACGGGCTCTTGAGAGCCTGCGGGCTATAATCTATGCTTAGCATAGAGGGGTCGAAAGCTCCTGTTGCGGCGTCCGCTAAAGCGCACAAACCCGGAG
>JAKLMF010000120.1:0-29204 GCA_022813555.1 Botryosphaeria agaves | reverse complement strand
GTCTCCGCCCTCGGTAGGAGATTGGCTGAACGTCCTTCAGTTGGCTTCACACTGGACATGTAGCTCAGCATTGTACGCAGAACATCTCTCTCTCATCAGCACCAGCACAGAATTGCTAATCTTGTTGCAGGCTTTTCCTCTGTATTTACTACCCACCCTACAGACCGTGGGCCGAGACGGCCGCACTCTCATCTTGGCTTTGTTTCGTTGGCACGTTCTTGATGTTTGCGGTTGCTCAGTTATGTTATCCCTTGGACGACATCTTGATCATTGGGCTGTTCAAAGGCTACAACTGTTACTACATCAGCCCAGTCTGCACATGCCTTTTGTTTCTATCCGTCTTTCCGCAAGTCGGTGAGATCATACGGTCCGGCGGCCCGCAAGCGCTAAGCCCACTGGCACTAACTGGGTAAGTTTGCATTCACGTCACAGTCCAATCCTCAGCTCCAGGTAATGTTTAGGCTGTACTGTGTCCTCTAAACAAGTGAGATAACCAGAGTATCAAACGGTTCATCACTAAAGTCAGGTTCTTAGTTGAACTCAGGATCACAGGGGACACCTTAGCTAGAGTGACACTCAGCGACGCAAAGAAAACCGACTGCGATTGTATTACTTCTCTACATAGGGTCTTCAGGAAACAGCACAAGGATAACACGCAACGCAACATTCTCATAGACGGAGTGACTTCAGGTAGACTTCTTCTGCATGCGGCCCAACCAACTCTTTATCTGCGATCTCAGCTATACTACATCGCAAGACGCATGATACGTCATATTCAATGGAGATTATCAGCATTCGGCAATACCGGTCGGCACGGTGGCCTGTTGTTTCCAAGCATCTTCTACTCGTCAACGTCTTCATCCGTTTCGTCTTCATACCCAATCAGATCCTGTACAGCTACCAAATCCACCCGCCAGCCAGACAACGTCGCACTCAGATGCCCGGATTCCTGACCGTCGTTGAGCAAGACCTTAACACCACACTGCTGGAACTCTTCCGCCCATGGTGCATAATCTTTACCGGCCCAGTCACCGAGATCTATAGCCCTCAGATTCGGGAACTGGAGCGGACACGCCTTCCGCAAATCAGATAGTGCACCACCCGTGTTAGACATCCCGAAGTGGCCAATGTGAAGATGCTGGATGGACGGCGGAAGCATCTCAGATATCCCGTGAATACCTTCTACCTCGTCATTTACAGCGTTGATCCGAAGTCCAGTCAGCGCCAAAGTGGGTACCTCAAGGTACTCGAGTCGCTCGAAGTCACGGAACGAGTCCATCGGCCTGAGTGACGGCATGGGGTGGTCCCACATTCCATTGACGTCAATGCGAAGACTTCTCAAGGAACTCTTATGCCGAGCGAGAGGCTTCGAAAGCTTTAGGAGATGTCCGATTGGGTGGGACGATTCGCTTCTTTTAGGCGAGCCCTCGAATTCGATGTACAATGTCTCCAGTTTTGTGCACGCCTTCAGGAGATGTCCGACGCTGCCCATATTGGCAGCACAGCTGCGCAGCTCAAGTCTTGTAACCGACGATGCAGCCGTGCTCCATCTGGGGGAGTCTCTGCGTCGAGGCCAGAGGCCATCAAGACTGAGCGTGTGTAGGCCATTCAGCTTGAACAACGGCTGTAAATATTCCAGGACAACACCGCTCCTGCTGAGAAAGTTTGGATTCTGGACAGCGATGTTGCACTCCTTCAGTGACCGGTAAGTTGTGGCAGCCATTTCCCTGGCAACCATAAGAGGGATCGGAAACCCCATACCGCTCCACGGGACTTGCAGGTCCAGCTTCTTCAGATTTGGTGCGAGGGCAAGGAGCAGGCCAACCATGGCACCATACTCGCCTCTCCTGAGCTTCCTGACGATATTGCCGCGCCACTCCCAGACATCTATATTAAAGAGGCCCATATGCTGAGCGCCTCCGCCAACGATAGGCATAAGCTTCTCGGCGGACACCGCTACCATCTTTCGAATCTCCTCTTTAGTAAGATCAAACTGCATATCCGTCCACGGACGTATTTCGCAACACTCATCCTGGTCGGGATCGGTTCGGAAATGGAGACTCTTGACCCGAAGAGCAAGATCCGGATAGTGGAGGATCGTAGCCAAGAAGGTCTGGAAGCCCGTGGCGTTGTGGCCCCATGTATGCTCGAAAGACTGATACAAGCTGGGTGTCGCCATCCTGCGGAGTTTTTTGGATGTCGAGCATAGACTGGCGAGGTCCTGCTGTCGAGGAATGAACTCAACAATATTTTCTATCAGCTCTTCCGGAAGGGTGTCCATTGTGGGGACAACTCGGGATGTGTTGGATATTGAGATAAGATCGGAGGTAGTATACATGATCGAGGTTGGAGCAAAGACTGGATTGACTCTTTGTGATTGAGACTAAGGGAAGCGGTAGAAGACTATGCGGCCAAGGGTCAAACAACTACTGAAAAAACAGGAATTGTGTCAAGGAATTGTGTCTGTCCTTATATATTCGTGCCGGAAAGGTTGCTTTGACATAAAGATCGAGTAGATGCATTCCGTGGTACTGTGAACAATGAAAATCACGCATGTCAGAGCGTAAGATGGGACCAGTTGAATTTCATACATCATGGGTACCGTAAGTGCAAGATGGTACGCTATCAGTATCTAAGCACAGAGGAAATCTTTATGTACCATGCACCACCGCACACAGCTTTCATCAAGCAAACAGCCAAGAGAAGTATCGTACAATGCAGCAACATCATCCGGCCCTCAGATGCGCCAAGCTAGTATCCCTCAAAAGCCAAAGAAAAGAAGACGACCGATTCAAGAGCGATCCCCCACAGCGATGGACCCACCCATCCCGAGCATCCCGAGCGTCCCGAGCGTCCCATGGTTCTCTGCAAGCACGACCCACCACCACTCCCCGGTCGTCAACCCAGCATTCCCCCTCCCACCCAACCTCCTCACAGCCTCAACCTGAACAAGCCACTCGACCACCAGCTCCAGATCCCGCACCGCCACAAACCCCTTGAAACTGTCAACCAACACCGCCACATTCGTCCCCGGCCTCGTCGCAACAGTGCACAGCACAGCCGCAACCAGCTTCTCCCACCACTCCGGCAGGAACCGCCCGTGAATGTCATACCACAGCGGGATCTCCAGCCTCTGATCCCTCAACTGCGGCGCCGGCGGCGGCAACATCTCCCACAGCGCCGCGAGCGGGCACCCGGCAACGTAGCTCTCTGACGGCACGACGTCGATGCCAAAGTGCAGTTTCTCGCGGTCCATCTTCGTCGTCTTGTAATTCCCCTCCGTGAAGCCCCACTTGCTGAGCCTGGGCTCGCCTTCGCGGCGCTTGCCGGTCGCGTTATCGACAGGCGGCAGGCGCGGCACAAGCCGGACACGGCGGTGAGCGACGAGGTTGGTGATGGCGAGGACGACGCCGTCGGGGGCGTCGTAGGCGAGAGGCACGCCGCGCGCTGCGGGGTCTGCGGTGGTGGTGGGGCTGAGGAAGACGGAGTCGAGGTGCTGCTTGAATGCGGCTGCTTCTTTGAGCTGGGAGGGCTCGATCGGGCGCTTGAAGGCGGCGGCGTATTTATCTGAGAGCTGGAAGGTGCGGCCGGGGACTTGGCGGCCCTTGGCGACGTTGCTGAGGATGTTGGTGGCGAGCATCTCGTTGATGGCTTGCTCGCGAAGGGCGTAGTCGATTTGGTCGAGCTTGTGCATGGCGAGAGTACTGTTGTATTGAGAGAGAGGTGTGGCGAAATTGGCGCGAAGCCAGGACTTCGCAATAGCGAGGGCGGCATCAGCGTTGTCTGTGGAGGGTTTCGAGTATCTGGTTGGAGACGAGTAGTCGTACTCGTGCATCAAGTCGAATCGCCTTGAGGTGAATGTGTTCTCTTTGTAGAGTTCGTCTGTCGATGGGCCACCACGACCGGGAAGTATCTTGACTATAAACCTGTCATCGAGAGCCCGGCGGTCAGTAGGCAGCTCAGGCAGGCCGGTGCTCGGCCATTCAATGTTTCTCTGCGCCCACTCTACGACCCCATTCCAATCGTAAGCGTCAAGGTTGTCGTAATCGATGCTAGGCACCTCTCCGCGCTCGTAGGCTGGCACAAAGCTGTCCTGAAAATCCTCCTGTAGTGTCTCAATGAGTTCGCTATAGTTCTTCTGCATGGAGATCCATAGTTGCTTGAAAGTGTACTGGTCGTAAGTGGGTTCAGACCGAAAGACTATTCGGACTAAACGCCAATCAACGTTTTGATCAAGACCACCTGCCACCGTGCGGATCACAATAACGGCCATGAGCAGCTTCTTCATCAAGGGCGTAGAGACGTTTCCGTATTGACCATGTTTGCGGTACGTTGTCTGCGTCTTTCTACCACCAAGTATTTCAGCGTTGGTAGCCGGAGCGGGTGTAGGCGAGCCCATCAACACTGGCAACAAGCCTGGCGGTCGAGGAGCAAGTGGTTGTAAGGGCGGTTGTGAAGGCGTCTCCATAGTCCAGGACACCATCCTCTGATCATACCGTGGAGGATCTTGCTGGAATCGCACTGTTAGACGTTTCCGCCGCTTCCTGGGCTGTTCGACACCTGCATCAGTATCGGAATCGTCGTCAAGAGGGGGTGGCCTGAACAATGTGTAAGCTTCGCTCTCCGTATGATCCCACATGATCCCCATGCGATTATTGTTTCCTGCTGCGGTGTGGTTGGTCTTCAGAGTATGATTGATGAAGCGCGGCTCCTCAAGACGAAGGTTATCCATGGCTACGAACCGTGACATGACCTCGCTCTCAAGCTCCCATTTTCGTAACCGCTCCACAGCATAGAGATACTTGCTATACGCCGGGTCTGCCCATCTCGAATGATCCCTCTCCCGACCTTGCTTCCTTGGAAGTGACGTGATATCTTCAAGAGACTTCGGCATCATCTCTTCGAAGGTCTTACGACTGTCGCCCTTGATCCATAAAGACAGCCGTGCGTTCTTAACAGTGCAATAGTCCGTTGAGAAAGTGCCAGTGGATGCATGAAAAGTCTGGCCAGGGTTGATAAGGGAAGTGACTTCCTGCACCTCATATGAAGGATCATACGTTTCTGGCCCACAATTCAAGAACCGCAACTCAGCATTGCGAACTGCTGCGTGTTTGTACTCGGGCTTCGAAGGAGCCTTATACGGAGCAAGCGGCAGATTTGGTACTTCGTAGTCGAGGATATGTAGCCCAGGAGTATCCGGACCTTGACTTGGTTCGTCAGAGCTCTCTGCATTCAAGTCGTTCAAACGAGGATCAATGAGCCCCGAGTCAATCTCCATGTGAGCTGCCTCTGTATGCCCCACGTTTGAAGATTCATTGTCCACGAGACGGCGAGGGGCTGAAGTCTCAGCATCTGGACCCGACGGCGCTTGAGTACCACTCGTCAGACCCGACCCGACTGAGTTTTGGAGAGTCGTGTTGAATACCGGTTCCGGCCCAGTGGGAGGTGGGAAGGACCGCCGAAACCTTTGATAGAACTCCACAACAGCCGGATATTGCATTCCATCGAACTGCCTATCAGACCAGGAAGGACCATGGTCATCCTCAGTTTGAACAGAATCGGACCACGCCGTACTCCTCGTATGAGCAATGCCGTCACTTTGAGTGTCTGGCGGCCGAGGAAGTAGGAGAGGCCGAGTGATATTCGACGACGTATCACTGTAGACATTATCCTGTCGAGGACGATTCAAACCTTGCAACCGGCCTCTGGCTCTGCCTCCACCTCGGGGTTGTCGAGCTGCTCGAGCGGCTTCTCGTTCTAGTCGCTGCAGACGTCGTTCCTCCATATTGCGATTTGCGATCTCTATCTTCTTCTCAATCGAGACCAGGTACGCAGGCTTGTGCTGTCGCTCGACCATCACACTCTCATCGACCTGGAAGCCGTCACTGCGCGGCTTGGGAGCTTTGTCTTCAACCCCCTCCCATGCTTTGGGCGGATAATATGGCTCTGGGTAGGCCTCTTTGATCTTCTCTTGCATATCCCTGACCTTCAGCGCAGTTGGAGCGACGTTTGGAGCGAGCAGAAGTTGCTTCTTAGCCGTAGCGCCCTTCTTATCCTCGAAGGCAAAGATGATTCTTCTCAGCTTACCAGAGTTAACGACGTTGTTGACTGCTTTCTTGATCGTGTCTCGGTCTGGAACATGACCATCGTTCTGTTTGCTCCACATTGCTTTGAAGGGCTGCATGATCTCGTAGTCCCCGGGAAACACACCTCCACATCTCATGACGATTTCTATGATGATTTTGGTCCTAAGGTGACCAACTATGCCGCCACCGAGCAGCACGCCCTGCTTCTTCATTGTTGCCCTTTTTGCTTTCGAGGCCTTTTGAGGCGTTCCTGTTGGAGTGTTCTCCGGCTCTACGAGAGGAGAAGCAACGGTAACGCTGACGGAACCATTCGACTCAATCTGGGCTCTATCGGTGTCTGGATATGGTAATGGAGCCATTGTAGATCCTGCAGTAGTTTGCCCAGCTGTGCCCGAAGTGTGTTCTGCTACATTTGAAGGGACCTCTCCTGTTATGTCTCGCCCATCGCCTTGAGCCGCGGGTACAGTCAGTTGTTGTGGAAGTGCCTCGTCTACTTCCATGGCATCCCCTGTGTTCTCGTCTGTTATAACAGTAGTATCACACGTCCCTACCACTGATGATGCACCAGACACCGTGGCTTGATGCTCACTATTGTTAGGAAGCAGGCCCTGTCCCAAAAGTAAGATGGTGGATGGCCTGCGGAACGGAGGAGGATTGGCTCTCGACGCATCCTGAGTGTTAACCATATTCGCGTAAGGGCTCCGATATGTTGTAACAGGCGTCTGAGCCGACCGCGAATAGGGGCTCACGTAGGCTGCTTGAGGTATCTGGTCATCTGATGCGGGTTCCTCTATGGTTCTCGCTTCGAATATTTGGGATCCCAGATTGGTGTTGACGGCAGGCGGGTCTGGGCTCGCTCGCTGAACATAATCACTAGAAGCGGCAGCAAGCAAGGCGTCCGCCGCAGCGTCAATAGTACTTGCAACGGCTGGGTCTGACCGTTCAGTGAGGGGCTCCGTAACCGTCGCTGAAGCCTCTGCTGCAACAAGCGACATGGACGGGACTTCTGAAGCCGCTCGTGACGTTGACGTGTCAGTAGTCAGGTTCAGTTCTTTCAGGCGATCTGATCGAACAACCGCTATCAGCGGTCTTGGAACATCCTTTCGGATCCTACCTCTCCTCTTGGAGCCTGGTGGGTTGATGTGGAGGCCCGGCTCCAATTGTTCCTTTTCTTGGGTTGTAGGCTTCGTCCGAGGAGTTCTCGTCGACGGACTTGGCACGATAGTCGGCAATGATGGAACGACATCTGCGGCATTTGCTCCCTTCGGGAAGTTAATGGCGCTCTCCGCGAAGGGATTCGTAAGCTCTGTGTCCATGATCCTATTGACGGCCTCAGGGTCAGCAGTGATAGGACCAGCGTTTAAGGCTTCAACAGATAGTGTAGCAGTGACTGCCGCCCGGTCTTGGATCGGTTCCGTAGATGGCAATGAGGCCACTGCTCCTACATTAGGAATGGATGAATCGGCATGAGAATCGTTAGCAGATGTTCCTACAAGAGTTATTATCTCATTGCTGATTGTCTCTGTAGGCGGCAAGGGTTCCGATTCTCCTGCCTGCTCACCAAGCGGAGTAAGGCTTCGAAAGCTGGCAAGCCCTTTCAGACGGTCGGATCGGACCACAAACATCAACGAGAGCTTTGGTCGACCTTTAACGGGCGGCGGCTTTGAGCCTGGCGGATTGACATGAGCACCAGGTCTCGAAGGGTCACTTAGCTGGGCTATCAGCTCCTTGACTCGCTGTTCGGAGATCATGATGCCTTTCTCAGTGGCTTTTTCTCTAACAGTCTTGGAAACTGGCGGGTTTCTCGACATGGGAATGGTGACACGTTCGTCATTTGCCGCAGTGTCTATCATTTGCGCCGCCACGACCTCGGACTGAGAATCTCCCACGTTATCAGAGTCCTCAACGTGGGTCAGCTTCCGCCTCTTCGCAGATCGATGCACGTCTGACCCTTGGGGCTCGACTCCGTCATTTCTTGGAGGTGATGCAGTCCGCTTCGTGCCGTGTTCTATCGCAGCTTGCGCGAGCGACGAGTTCGCAACACTCTCATCAACAACAGCGTCTTGACCAGCACGCGCCGCTTCAGCAGCCCGTTCATGTTGCGCCAACGCCTCCTCATAAGCAAGCCTCTCGGCCTGCCTACGAATCTGCTCATTCCTGCGCCGCGCTTCTGCCTCAACCCACCTTCGATTGTGTGGATCAAGCCGTGTAGGCAGCCCTTCGGGCCTAGGGTGTTTCCTTGGTCTCCCGATTGGTTTGCCGGTCCTGCTCTGGTATGATCGCTTGATGGGCGTTCCTTGTGAGCCATCAGGATTGCGCGGGGTTTCTGGGCCGGATGTGAGCGCCTCGCTCTCTCTCACAGGCCAGATGACTGTGGCTCCATTGTCGGGATTCTCCTGTACGATGGGATCAAAGGTGGTCTTTGTAGTCGGAGGGATCTTAGCTGCCAAGGTACACTCTAGCAGAGTTGCACTGCCGTCTTGACCGACGAAACGATTTGGTTGGATGCGTGGAAAGCCCCACTCGTCACAGTCATCCGCTTGACTAGACGCACTACGGGCTTTCTGAGCTTTCTTTGAGCCGTTTTTGCCGGAAGTGCGCACTGCTTCCCATGCAGTTTCACCTCTTTCAACGGCTTTCGCGAAGTTCCTGTAGGTTCGATAAGTGTAGTGCGTGGCCCTCTGTTTCAGTGTCGTGTCTCTAATGAGCGTAAGGTGCTGAAGGTGTCGCGGTTGGGATGCTTCCCAAGCATCGGTCAGTCTGCTGACGGTCTGTTCGAAAGGACGCCGGAAGAACGGGCCAAAAGAGCGGTCACAGAGTTCCTACAATAACAGCCATTAGCAGAAAGCGTGAGACTGTTCGGAAAACACCACTTGCCATGGAAGATATACCGCTCGGGCCGGCTTCGTCAGCCAATCTGAACAGCAGATTACCGGCAAACCGATCAGATGTCCACTGGGGCGAAACGCGAGAGATGTCGTCAGCCTGCTCGTCGATGTCACCAGCATTTTCAGCATTGTCAAGCTCATCCACTTCTTGGTCAAGCTCTTCTCCAAAGCCATCGGCATCTTCTCCTGCTGTCTTCCCATGACGCCAGGCCAAAACGTCCTTCGTGGATAGAGTTCCGATTGCTTTACGATCCGCTTCGGTCGGCGCACGCACCAGCTTGACACAGCGTAAGTATTTCGGTGCTTGTGAACCCATGTCGACCTTTGCCTTGACGCGTGTAACCACTCCTATCATGTCCAACCGTTCTAGCGCACGCCACAACGCTTTGGTTTCCCAGCGTTTGCCGTGAGTTCCCTATAGCCACATTAGTTGAACATCCTTGACGACTTGGGGACTTTACATACTAGATTTCGTCGAACATCATCAATGGTGATGATCTTCACGTCTTTGATCATGTCATACATAGCGTCCACGAAGACGTCGAAGTCAAGCCCACCACTCCTGAAAGGATCTTTGCCTCTCGTGCTCCGATCGTTTTCGCCATCCGACTTCTTGCTGTACCGCTTGTGAACGCATAGGCTTGTCCGAAAGCCTTTCACATAGATAGCTCGCTTCTCAATGTAGCCTTTCTCGTTCAAGTGATCAGTCCGCTTGGGAAGAGAGCGTTTGTCTTGTCCGCTCAGACGAGTGAGCTCGGGCTGAGGGATGCCTCCTTCGCCCTGGGCCGAAATGATTGACAGGAGTTGAAACTCAGAACGCGGGACTCTCTTCCAGTCAACGCCATGACCGGCGATAGCATGCCACACACGGTCCTCTGTAGTGTGAATCCGAATCGAAGAGTTGTTCGCAACAGAAGTGGATTGCTCACCCACATCAGCATCTGCAGCAAAGATCTCTGCTTCTGCCAATGTGAGCGTGTTCCATTGGTTCTCATCACCGATCCGAATTTCAGGATGCGCAGTTAGCCACTTCCAAGATGTTTCAAGCAGCGGCCGGTCGACCGCAGGCGGAGCTTCAACATTGTCTTCATCCCCGATCCTCAAGTCGTCATTACCAGAATCGGGCTGAGCGTAGAACTTCCGGACAAATTCCTGGAAGTCACTCGTGCTGGCTCCTGAAGTGTTCCCGTGACGGTTAGCCAACGATGAAAAGACCAAAAGCGCAAATCACGACTGATGGGAGTCGAACGTGCACCAAAGAGATTGACAACGAAAGAAGACCGACTCTCGCAGCCCAACTTGATTGTACAACAAGCTCAGAGCAATGCTACGAAAAGGGGCTTTACGAAACTCTCCCTCGAGACCGTGACTTTCCCAAGGCTCGCAAACCTGACGTACCTTGCTCCCCACAAAGCGCGACCTCGCGCAGAAGACACTCGATCAAACCATCAGATCCTTTCGTCATCTTCCACCACCACCTCCCTTTTCACGATGTGTTGATGCAAAGAAGCACGGTCAGCCCATTTGTGGTCGCAGTGTGAGTCGAACAGGCGGCGCTGTTGGATGAGCGAAGGATTTGCGTGGGGTGGGGGGCCGCGGGCGGGACTTTAGCGGGCTTGCCTGGGCATAGAGTTTGCGGCACGTGATGGGTCGGTCTTGAAGTGAAGTAACTAAACCACTGAAACACGTCACGAATTCTTCGAAGTGAAAGGAAAGGTCGATTCAACGACATCGAATGTCTTCCTCAAAACCGCAGGAGGATATCTACAGATTCACGGTTCCGGTCTACCCACGCCAGAACGCCATCGCCATGCCCAACCCCCCCCCCCCAAATCAATCCCAGCAACTAAAGACCCCACACCTCGCCCTCCGACTCATCTCCCTCCAATCCCTCCTCGCCGCGCCCCTCAAATCATCCACATTCAGATAGTCCGCCCCCTCCTTCACCAGCACGTGCCACACATGATTCCTCAGCCCAATGGGCCAGCTCGGGGTGCCCCAAAACCTGGCCTTCAAGCCCCGACTTTTCGCCCCCCTGATCTGGCCGCGGATGAGCTCCATCTGCTCGGGCGACAAGTGACCGCGCAGGGTGGTGCCGATGGCCTTTTTGAAGTCGACGGAGGCGTAGTAGGAGTTTGTGCTGTTGAAGGCGGAGGCCGGGAGGAGGGCGGCGAGGCCGGAGGAGCCTTGGCCTTTGTCGTTGCGGCGGAGGGGGAGGGAGCGGCGGGTGGGTTCAGGATCGGGTTTTGGTGCGTCGGCGTCGCTGGGGGCGGCGGGGTTTGGTGGGGGTTCCCAGAGGCGTTCTAGGGGCGCGTCGAAGAAGACGTCGCGGTAGGTTGTGTTCGCTGTGAGGAGGTCGAAAGGCGCGTTTCCGGTGGCGACGATGGTGATGGGTCCTGATACCATTGCTGTGCCATTGAAGTAACTTAGGTAGTTCTTGGACCGGAGTGCGCCGATCTGGTCCTGCACGTACGGCCAGATCTCCGGTCCCGAATTTTTGAAGTCGACAAGTAAAGTCAGAGTTCGGTCAGGCTCTTCGTCAAACACGCCACGACGGCCTCCGTTCTTAGAAGAGAACTCAGTAGCCGCGTTCTGCTTGTCGAGGATATCAACCAGAGGGTTCACGTAGAGGCTCCGGAAGGTGCGATTGCGACTCAGTGATGCAACGCTATGGCCGACGTACAAATCCTCGTCGAACAGCCAGACATCGGCTTCCACTCCCGTGCAGCCGTAATGGATAGCCTCGTATAGCGGGATGCGCCGCCAGTAATCGTTGTGCGAGTGGCATGGTATTGGAATAATGTCTCGGGTGAAGTCGGTGGGATAATCCGTGAGAAACTCTCCAGGTTGTCCTACTTTGCCCCAGCTCGGCCAAAAGTCATCGTAATCGTTGTCCCACAGTAAAGGGCCCAATCCAATGATGAAGTTCAGAAGGTGTAGGATGCCTCTGTTCTACCTATCAGTAATTGCCCAGGTGGTGGGCTTGATCTCGGCTTACAGCACAACAAGCGTGACCACTAACACACCAAAGCAGATCTTCCGCTTGCGGCCTACATGCGCGACTCCAGCTTGCTTTTCAGAAGACCAAATACCCTCGGCTCTTCTCCGCCGGGCGCGGACTCTTTCTAGTAGTTTTCTCCAGACCGGCCGCCGCGACTGAGAGTTTACGCTCGCGCCATCCTCAAGGCTCATCTCGGCAACATAGTAAGCCGACTCGCCCATTGATGCAGAATCCCTAAGCTCGTCGCTGTTCAGCAACGATATATCCTCCAAATCCGATGTTTTTTGACGATGCATCAAGTGTCGGCGCAGCTGCTATTAAGGCTGTAGACCTTCTGGTCCAGCTGGATCGGGATTGTCGCCAGATCCTGCTTGCTTCGTCGACGCCAAATCCAAACAGCTCGTTAAGCCTTTCTCAAGAACGTTTTCTGTAGAGCGCTCCTTCGCCAGGGAGATTCGAGGCCCAAGACGGGCTGTGCTTGATGGGATCCCTGTTCTTTCCTCGAATAAGTCCGAGTGTGTTAGTCGGCAGCGGGTCTCTCAGCTAACTTCGTGCGTGCATATCATGCCACGTCTGGTTCTTTGACTTGACAAGTCAATTGGCAGTGAATTTGGGCGGTCTTTGTCGGCTGGCGCTTTGAAAGTTCCTGAGCGCGAAACGTGGCAATGTCGCCGGATTGTTGCTGTATAAAACTTAGAGGGTATCAATTGAGTGAGAGCAAAAAGCGATCAAGACATAACCTGGCGGGACAAAGAGTTGAAGTAGAGAGAGGTCGCGGTGTGGAAGCCGATGCTAGCACCATTCCCTACCCCAGAAGAGGGTCCACGCCGCACGTCTGGGCCCTCCCCTCCAGTCTTAGCGGATGATGCCGCCGACGCGCGGCTGCACGCTGCGGAGTCCAGCCTTCTCGTTGGCTGTTGGATTAGACACAAGGTTCTCGAAGCTTTTCTGGTCCCTGCGCCTGCGCTCGTCCCACGTTCCATCTCGATGATCGGTTTGTTGGTACTGGTTGTTGGACCTGCAGCATGGGTCTGGCATATGACATTGATGGACCTCTGTGTTACGGTGATGGTATTGAAGTCTTCTCCTTGCATCAGGATTCATGCATTTTGCTCTCCAAACCCTCCCAATCCATCGTTGAATGGCAATGGACCAGCCATGGAAGATTTTGGCCGTAAGAGTGCGTGCCCGACTCATGCGGGGACTCCACGTCTCCACCATCTGCAAACGTGCTAGCGTGAGCAATTTAGACTTGCACGACTCTGGTTTTGACCACATCAACAGCTTCGAAAGATTCTGATCTACCGATGCATCTCTCAGGACGTAATGCTTCGCCCTGATATTCCCCATGCTTCACCTGCCTCATCCAGCAAGTGCCGTACTGTCTCGAAAGCTTGATCCTACGCCTCCCGAGAGTACCGGGTAGCTAGTTCGCGCTACCATATATCTCGAGTTGGCGCCTGAACACAGACAAGTTCACACCTGAGTTAGGACTGTGGAGGACAGGCTAGCCGTACTGTGTCTTCAGGGCAGATAAGATCGTGAAATGTTCAAGCGTTCGACGATGTAGTTGAGATCTCAGCTAGACCTTGTAAAACCTTGGAGGACATTTCAGGTAAGGTGATCCACATAGCGAATGCAAACCACGATTACAATTGTACCCCGCCGTTTTCTCACTGAGCAAGATTTACGCCAAGGGTGATGGAGGCCATTCGCAACATACCTGTTGTGTTCCAGTGCGCTCGGTGGAAGTGTCATTTCGATTTATCATGCCGGCGTGTAATCCTTCGTTGGCCTTAGAACATCGTGTCTCTGACTGGCGGGCTCGAGTTCGCCGAGCTTACTGGTCAGTTCTCGATAAGCTCGACTCATCCAACGTCCTTCTCTGCCGGTGGAGAGCGGGAGGCACAGTGACTGCGCCGCATGTGCTAGTCACCCCGCGGAAACGCTGGCGTTCTGATCTACTCCACAGAAGCCACAGCTATCAACGCAGTGTGGTGCTCTCTAGATCGGGTAGTTAGATGCACGACAGGATGCGGAGTGCCGCAAGCACGCGGATGTTGAGTGCCGAAAGGTGGCATGTCAGGACCGAAGAGGAGGCGTGCGAAGTGCGAGGGCAGAGAACAACCCCTCGAACGATGATTGCGGGCATCCGCATGCTCTGCAGCTACTTCACAGGGCGTTATTCCCGGTTGTTGACCTGCGTATGACTTGGTGGACGCGGGCTGTGATCCTTGTGTGAGATGCCGTTGAGCATTGTGTCTCTTGGCATTGCGCATTCACGTTGGCGGAACGATGCGATGATAGCACGAGTTGAGGGCAGAACAGAGATGAGAGCATGCCTAGTAATCGACGATGGGAATAGATCCTTGTGCGACGTGATTGTCTTTGTCCCTGGAGCCTTCCTCATGATGCGACTGGGGACACGCGACAGCCGCCTTATCTCCTTCCCATCATCATCCCGCGCGACGACAACAGCATGTCCGAAAGCCGTTCAGCCTGCGCCCAACCCTCCTTCACCCACCCATCTCATCCTTCCTCTCTCCGCCTCGATCCTCTCTTCCTTTCTTCCTCCTTCTCCTTCTCTCAGCATGTCTTCCTTGCATTTTCCTTCTTTTCCATCATTTCCTTTACGAGAAAGTCTTGGCTTACCTTCAGAATCGGCTGTCGGCCTTCCGTCAGCTAAGGCAACAACGTCACAGCCCTGCTGCTAAACTAGACAGCCTCGTTTCCGTCCGAAACGGCTGCCCCACAGTATCCAACCACGCTGCGATACCCTTCAATCCGTTTCTACAGCAAGATGATGGTTTTGCGCTCACACCATCACCGCGCCCGCCAGAGACAACCCTCTCCAGATCACTGCAACGAGAAACGCGCCGGATGGAGTAGTGTTGAGAGGACAAAAGCAGCACCCGTGCTGAAGAGGGAGCAAGATAGGCCGACTCCAGCCGCAACAACGGTAACGGAGCCGGCCTCTGTGCCGTCCAAACCGGTCGTCATCCCGTCCAGAAGGCCTTCGGTAGAGTCAATAGCATCGCAACCACGGAAAACCGGGGGGCAGACCAGAGGCAGACACCCACGACCAATGCCGGATGTACATAGACCAGATGCGATCCCGCCCGCTATAGCAGCCCTCCTAGCAGTCACCGCGATACCTCCTCCGAGAGCGAACAGCAGTCAGCGCCGGCGCAGCAGCCCTGCCGCAAGACAGATCTCAATCGACGACTTGGTGGAAGAATGGAGACAAGAGTACGCCAGTGGCTCCTCTGTAGGCGTCAGCTCGCGATTAGACATCCTGTTGGAGCGACCGGACGAGTCAGAAAGTCACGACATCAGCATCCTTTGCAGCGGAAGCGAGAAAGAGCAGGGCACCTTCGCACCCAGGTCAGCTTCGAGCGAGTCCATTCAGTCGTTGCCCTCCTTAGAGCCGGACGAACGGTCTCTACCGCCATGGAGTACTGCCTCGACGCCCGCATCCCTCAGCCGGAGACCAGGCGCTGAGAGGAGAGAGAAACAAGTCGCATCCCCCACGAAGCAAGAATGCATCGACCATCCTCTCCTGTCACCCCTCCCTCACGACCATGAACACATTCCCGACTCCTACTTCAAAATCCCACCCAAGCAACCGCCCCCCCAAAAACCCAGATCAACCTTCAAATCCAACCTAACCGCCTCCCTCCAAGCCCTCAGATCCGCCGCCAAATCCTTCTCCAACTTCACGGCTCCCTCCATCCCGCCCGACGACCTGCTCACCCGCTCCATCGTCTTCTCCTCCCGCTACCCCAGCGAGATGCGCCCCAAGCCGCTCGCCGGCGTGCCCACCCCGGCCCTGCGCCGCTACCTCAACCCCCCGACCCAGCACCCGCTCTCGCCCGCGGACGTCTCGGCGCAGCTGCAGGGCGAGGCGCCGGGGCGGCACAGGGACAGGGAGACGGAGATACAGACGGAGAAGACGGCCCCGATGATCCAGCTGCAGACGTACAGCCGCACCCGGCCGCCGCGCTCCTCCTCCCCGCCTACCTCCCACACCAGCAAACAACGGCGCGCCGCGAGTCAAAACATAAATCCCGATCCGCTCACTGAGGCCGGGCGTGCGGCGCTGGGAGCTGCGAATCCGGCCGTGCGTCAGCGCGAGCCGAGGGAGAATAGCGATTTCTTGAGGGTCGTGGTGCTGGAGATGAATATGCGGCGGAGGGGGAAGTTGGATGCGAAGGCGGCGGGGAGGGCGAGGATTTGGTTGCCGCCGAGGAGGGCAGTGTGGGGCTCGGGGGAGGTGCGGGAAGGGGGAAGGGGGAGGGGGAGGGTGCCGGGGAGGTGGGTGGGTGTTTGTGTGGATGAGGGATGAGGGATGAGGGATGAGGGATGAGGGGGAGGGAGGGGGCGGATGCGGGTCGTTCGCTTTATGAGTGATGATTATGGGTTTATGGGTATGGATGGGATAGGGTGGGATGGATGGTATCATTGGTGCATGTGGACCTCTTCAAGGACAGTCCTGTTAGAGCGTTGGTACTGTACAGAACCGTTTTTGGAAGAGGAAGTCTTGGATCGGCATCACTGCATCGTTAGACGTATTCGCTAACGCTTTCCACTGTGTCTTGGAGACGCCATCTTTGGATGTTTGTTCGACCTGTTTGCCGTACTGTTGTTTGTCTCCTATCCTCTAGTCATGTTCCATCTTGGGATGGAAATGTAAGCGGTCTAACTCTCATAATACAGCAGCTGCCCTTCACGTGAAGATGGACTTCACTACGCCTTCTCCTGCTCGAAGCCTCACACGCGCGCCACTCCCGTAGTTTGTCCTGCAGGAACTTGGGACGGCCGCAGACGTCGTACAAGTCACTACTCCTGCAGCAAGCAGTCGCTTCATGAGATCCTTATGCTGGCAGTCCAGCTAATCGCCCAGTTTCTCACGCCGAGAGAGTGGCGGGCGGATCGATGCTGGATGCGTGTCAAACTGCGCAAGAGACTCCCAGAGCCAGAACGGCTCTACGCTCAAGCCCGACCCATGCGTGCACCCACATGGGATGCTAGAACCTCCCGCACCCTCCAGCACACGTCTCTCGAACACACTCGTCCCCTTCTTAAGCCGTCTCCTTCCACCTCAAATCCCTCTCCACCTTCCCCCTCACAACCCCCTTAACCCACCCCCTCAGCCCCTCCTCTTGCTCCCCCTCGTCCTCCCTCATTCCCTCACCCTCTCCACCATCCCCACAACACACCTCCTCCGCCTTCTCACACGCCGCCTCCCAAACCCGCATATCAAACGCCCCCGCACTCTCCACAAGCAGCATCTCCCCCCTCGCCCCAAACGCAAAAACATGCAGCGACTGCGCCTGGCCCATTTCCTTCAGGCTCGGCGCCACACTCACCCTCCCCCCTTCCGTCACAGCCACGAGCGCACTGGTGTACGTCGTCCGGAGCGGCAAGTCCGCATCCAGCGCCGCCAGCATGCCGGCCTGCAGCAGCGCGGGGAGCAGCGGCAGCGCCGACGTGCTCGCGAGCCCCCCACCCCCGGCGGAGACGTCGTCGTCGGAGGGGGTGCGCAGAACCTGCAGCGTCAGCTGCAGCAGCGCGCGGGGGAAATCCTGGGTGAGGAGGACGGCGCGCAGGGTGCGGTGGAGCAGGGTTTCGAGGTGGCGCTCTTGCGTGCCTGGAGGCCGCGAGTGTCAGCTCTCTTTCCCGCTTCTGGTACTGGGATTCTGGCAGTGCAAGAGGGGAGGGGGGAGGGGGGAGACGGACCGCCTACGCCCACCGCGGGCCGGATATTGACTTCTAGGAAGGCTTCGTCGGGCAGCTCGTCGCGGCGCTGGGCCTCGAGCGGGCCGTTGACGGCGGCTAGGACGGTGTAGCCATTTGCCGAGTAGGTTGCTGAACCGTCGGATTGGGGGAGGGGGGTTAGGGTTGCGGTGGGGGCGGGCATGGCTGTCGTGGTGGGTTGGCTGGTGGGAAAATGTTGGCGATTGGATTGAGGGCTGCCTCGGCCTCGGCTCGTGTTTGGTGACGTTGGCAAGTGACTGAGCTTGAGTTTCTGGGGAAGTTTGGGCAGGACAGGACAACTTGGAAGAATTTGTGTTGGGAGTGGAAACTACAATGGCGAGTTCGGGCAGAGGCCAGTCGTCTGCTAAACGCCTTATCCACGAATTGCAGTCCTACCACCAGGATCCGAATGAGGCGCTGCTTCACTTGGGCCCCGTTAGCGACGATGAGCTGATGCACTGGACGGCTGTGATGAAGGGCGTGCCTGGGACGGCGTATGAAGGTAAGGCATGTCTCGCAGAAGTCGGCTTCCTGAACACTGTTCGTCTGGGCCTATCTCGTCTCCAAAACCTCGACGAGTAACTGGACGCTTGCTCCATGAGCATTTCACCACATCCTCAGCTAATGCGTATCCACCACACAGACGGCTGCTGGAAACTAGACATCCGCGTCCCTCCAAACTACCCCCTCTCCCCGCCCGAGATCAAATTCGTAACCCCCATCTGCCATCCAAACGTCCACTTCAAAGTGCGTCTCTCCATTCCTGCAGCCACTTCTCACCTCTCCCCCTCCTACCCAACTTAGTCGACCTCCCCCATCCCACGCTCCATAAACCTTAAACCAGCTGACCCTCCTGCTCCATCGTTCTAGACCGGCGAGATCTGCCTCGACCTGCTCAAGACGACCTGGTCGCCCGCGTACACCATTACCACGACACTCACATCGATACATCAGCTGCTGACGTCGGCGGAGCCGGAATCGCCGCTGAATATCGATGTGGCGCAGTTGTTGAGGCAGGGAGATGAAGTGGGCGCTGAGAGCTTGATTAGGTTTTATACGGAGACGGAACGGTGGGAGGGGAGGTAGGAGATGTCGCAGAATTGACATGTAAGGAGTAAGAGGGATTGTCGCGTGAGAAGCATGATTGCTAGCGGATGGGATCGTTTGACTAGGTGGAAATGAGATACCCTTTGATTCATATAGTAGGTAGTGCGAGATGTATAGGCACACGACGTTTTGCACAGACTTCTTCCACCAGGGAAATGGCTGCCATAACCTCCTTGAGTTTACGAGTTCTCTAGTGTGTGAGCATCAAACGTCATTTCTGGACAATCAAAGTGCACTCGATGAACTGTAGACTATTTGTGGTAGAAGGTTTCTGCTCCATAGACGTGATTCGTGGAAAGCCGATGCTGGCCGAGATGGAAAAGTGATTCTCGCGGACATCCAGAAAGAAACTCCAACCTCCACAGCCACGAACAGAATGCCGCACAAACACAGAAGCAGGACAGCGGACTCCTCTAAGTAAGCGCGACCAAGCGCCAACTTTTCCATCCCGTTCCTACAACTGACAATTTCCAGCTTCGACCTCCCACCAACCTCAATCGCCAAACCTCTGCCCGTCGGCAAAACCCCCTCCACCCAACCCAAATCAAAGAAGCGCAAAGCCCTCAAGAATGATGACGACACCCCCAAAGCCTTCGCGCGCCTCATGCACTGGCAAAAGGCCGGCGCGCGCCCCAACGGCCTAGACAACGGCGACCCTCCCGCGAAGAAGCGCAAGCATAGCCAGAACTCCGCAGCAGTAGCACCTACCTCCTCCTCCTCGGCCCCATCCAAAGCAGCAGCACCCCCACCCGAGATCCCCAAAATCCAGCCCGGCGAACGCCTCGCCGACTTCGCCGCGCGCGTCGACCAGGCGCTGCCGGTCGCCGGGCTGACGCGAAAGGGCAAGAGCATCCCGGGCGTCAAGGAGCGGACGACGAAGCACGCGAAGCGGCTGCAGAAGATGCAGGCGGAGTGGCGCAAGGAGGAGGTGCGGATCCGGGAGCGGGAGGAGGAGGCGAGGGAGCTGGCGGAGGAGGAGGAGGATGAAAGGGGGGAGCTGTATGGGGATGTGCTTGGGGAGGGGGAGGCGGTGCAGGCGGGCGGGAAGAAGGGGAGGAAGGGGAAGAGGAGGGAGAGGATGATTGGGGAGGATACGGCGGGGGATGAGGAGGATCCGTGGGCTGTGTTGAAGAAGAGGGAGAGGCCGATTGCGGTTAGCGATGTTGTGCAGGCACCGCCGGTGTTGAAGGCTGTGAAGGAGAGGTTTAAGGTTAGGGGTGGGGCGAGGGTGGAGGTGGCGGATGTGCCGGGGCTGGCGGGGAGTCTGAGGAGGAGGGAGGAGTTGGGCGAGACGAGGAGGAGTGTTATTGAGAGGTATCGGCAGATGATAGAGGAGAAGAGGAGTGGGGGATGAAGCGGCAGGTGTGATTCCTGCATTAGATACAGCTGTATCGTTTCTATACCCTTTGCTTGTCACCCTCTATTTGCAACGCCTGGACGCCAGCGCTGTGTAAGAGGTCGCGTCCGACAGCTCATCTCAAGCAAAGCAATGCTCGCTCACCGAAGTTTCTCTCCACACTTCCTTCGGTCTTCAGCATATGGTTTAGCCATACCCTAGCGCCCTCAACCTCTCTGGCTCCGAACTTGACCAGCACGAACCCTCTCACCGTCGCAGCCGTCCACAGCACCCCATCACGCGTTTCCCGCTTCTGCCTCGCTCTCCTTCTCACCTCCTCCTCCTCCATTTCCACATTTCCATCATCACTCCCATCCCACTTCCTCGCTCCAATCCTCGGCATCCGCTCAAACTCATCCATAAAATGGCGTCCCAGCCCCTCAAACATCGGTCCTTTGATAATCAACGTTCCGAACACCCCCAACCCGTCCACTCTTCCCGCAACTCCATCTCTCGTCCTCTCCTTCTCGTCCAAAACAAGGTTGTCCCGGAGCAACAACCTCCGCTTCCCCTGCGCGTCAACACTCCACACCTCATTTCGACTCCCATACCGCCAGAAATCCCACTTCTCTCCGCGCGCCGTGCGACCCTCAGACACCCAGTCGCATACACAGAGACTCGGCTCTGCTCCCATTCCCTCCGTCCCAGCCTCCTCTCTACGCTTGTCCCCCCTCCGCCCATCACCGCCATCGCCATCCATTACGAGCTCATAAACCTGGCTCCCCTCATACAGACTCCTTCGATACGGCTGCACCGGATCCGGCAAATAACAGACTGCCCCGTCGCCCTCCACCCGCACCCTCACTCTCTGCCTACACACCCCACTGCTTCCCCCGTCATTCTCACTAACCACGTCTCCCCTACCTGCACCTCCACCTGCACCTCCACCTCCACCTGCATCCCCCTCCCCCCTCCTCCCCTCCCTTGCCCCCGCCGTCGCCTTAAACACCTTCGTGCTCCCCTGCGTCAGCAGCACCAGTCGTCCTCCCCTCTCCACTCGCACATTCAGCGCGACTGCATCGCCGGCGACCAGGCCGCCGCCGTAGGTCAGCAGGAAGACGGTGTGGACGAGGGCCGAGGGATCGGAGGGGGGTGCGACGGGCCGGGGGGAGATGAGTTTGAGGGGGTATTGGTAGGAGAGGGTGCGCAGGGTAGTAAGAGGGGGGAGGGGGGCGAGGTGGATATGGCCGGTGCCGGGGGTGAGAGGGGTGGACATCCTTGGGTGCGGTGCGGAAGCTGGATAGTGGTGAATTGAAAGGCGGTAGGATACTGTTCAAGCTTCATCCCATTGTGGTTTGTGGGTTTGTGGGCTGCTAGGCGGTAAGGTACCAGATACCGGGGAGAGCAGCGTCGATGGACGGCAGGGATTGATTGGTGGAGGTGAACGCGGTGTCAATTGAGCGCGAGGACAGTACTATGAACGCAATTCCGTACCAACAGCTTCTTTGGTAACTTCTATTCCATGATTCTTAGCAATACAAACTGTAGATAAAGCAGGTGACAGCCAGCTCCATCAGGTGAAGTGAATCCCCCGCCTTCTCGTCCGCCCGCTGGCTCGGCAGAACGCCCGTTTGTCGCGAACCACCAGCAAACGCGTCCGATAAGCAACAACAGTCACATCCAACTCACATACACCCCATACACTACTAATCGCATCGCAACGTGTGGCGCCGTCTCTCTCGCGCACACAGATGCCCGGCCGCCTCCTCACAATGAGCAGCACCTCACCGCCGCCCGCGCCCTCCTCCTCCTCCACCACCCCACGCGCCACGCGCCGCAAATCCGGACGCGTCGTCCACAAACCTGAAGTCCTCGGCGCATCAAGTCCCACGGGCACAGCAACGAAGCGCAAACGCGGCGCGCGCGATCAAGAGGACGATGATGTCGACGCGCAAGACGCGTTAGACGAGGAAGAGGATGAAGATGAAGATGAGAGCGAGGGCGAGCCCGATGAGGAGGAGATGAGGGAGCGGAGGAGAAGGGCGAAGAAGAGTCAGGGCCGGGTGAGGAAACCGGCGAGTAAGAAGGCCAGGCCAAATGGGGAGATTGTGGGACTGGCTATACGGCCTGCTGCGAAAGGGAAGGGGAAGAAGAAGGCGAGGCCGAAGACTGTGGCGCCTGTTGCTGCTGTCACGGCTGAGGAGGCGGGGGGGTTGTACGGTATGCATTGATGGAGTTGAGTATCTTGATTATGGGGAAGTTGGTTAACGGGCGTGCAGCTGAGGTGTTTGCATCGGATGACTCGACGGACGAAGTCGCTGCGAGTTGGGTGAAGAGGTTTGGGGAGCACGAGTCGAGTGCTATCGCGGATCTGTTCAATTTCGTCCTGAAGAGCGCTGGATGCGATCACAAGGTGGACGAGCACGATGCGGAAGATCCTGATCACTTCACGGACAAGTTGACGGATGTACAAGAAGAGTATCAGGCGGTGAGCTACAGATTGATATGCTGTGAGACTCAAGGCTGATACGGTGCTAGCAAAACATCACAGACTATCCCTTGATCACGAAGGGCAAAGAATCTACTGCGTTCCGACACACATTGACTGACTTCTTCAACTCCCTTATCAAGACCATCGCCGCCACCTCTCTACTCTACGATCAGCCCATCCTTATGGAGAACATTGTGGCCTGGGTTGGCACCATGTCCTCTGCAGCCAACAGACCATTCAGGCATACAGCTACTGTGGCCTCTATCGCAATCGTGAGCGCGCTCTGCGAAATTGCTAGAGAGAACGCCGAGGCGACAGCCAAAACCATGCGTCAGAGTGAAAGCGAGAAGAAGAGAAAAACCGTCAACAAAGGCAGAGTCGCGGACATGGATGCCAAAGTCAAGAAAGCTAGACAGCAGCAGGATACTCTGGAGACCATCATCAAGGATTGGTTCGACACCGTCTTTGTACACAGGTATCGCGATGTTGATCCCAGAATTCGTGTCGACTGTGTGCAGGCGCTCAGCTACTGGATCATGACGTACCCAGACATGTTCTTCGACGGGCACTACTTGAGATATATGGGCTGGGTGCTCTCGGACACCAACGCTCACACTCGGCTCGAGGTTGTCAAGCAGCTGCAGAAGCTGTTCAAGGACAAGGATAAACTTGTAGGGCTCAAGACCTTCACCGAACGATTCCGAGCGAGGGTGGTGGAGATGGCCACGGGAGATGCTGACGCGCACGTGCGAGCGTCCGCTGTGGAGTTGCTGGACACCCTACGCGAAGCTGGATTACTGGAGCCGGATGATATTGATTCGGTGGGCAGACTCATCTTCGACTCGGAACCGCGTGTACGGAAGGCTGTCGTTATGTTCTTCGCTGAGAGCGTCAACGAAGTCTACGAGTCCAAGATTGAGGAGCTTGGCGGGCAGGAAGCGCTTGATGAAGCATTGGTCACCGTCGAGGGAGACGACGATTTCGACAGCCCGCGATTTGAGTGGTTGAAGCTGAAGTGCGTGGTGGAAGCATTGCAGAACTACGATGCAGAAGATCAGGCTCTGCCCAGCCAGGTCGAACGTGGACCTGCTGGGACGGGGTACGCGCTCGTGGCGTCCGGTGTTGAAACGCGCTTCAGCTTAGCGGCGCAAGCTCTGTACGAAAAGATGCTTGAGATCAAGGAGTGGGAGGTTCTGGCGGGCTATCTGCTCTTCGACCATTCTCAGACTGCGCAGAACGGGGCGACAGACGACCCAGAGACTCTCTTCAAGCAAGAGTGTCGACTTACTGAGAAAGACGAGATCGTCCTCCTCGAAGTTCTACGCGCCGCCGTCAAGCTGCGCCTCACCGAAGCAACGACTCCCGACCACAACCGCAAAAAGACCAAGCAGCAGAAACAAGACCTGCAAGACATGCAAGAAGAAGCCACCCGCCACCTCGCCCTCCTGATCCCACGCCTCCTCAACAAATTCGGCGCCCTCCCTGACGCCGCCTCTACCGTCCTGCGCCTCGAGCGCGTCCTCAACCTCGACGTCTTCCAGGAGCTGCGCCAAGTCTCGACCACCTATGCTGCCCTCCTCGACGACATCAACAAGCAGTTCCTCACCCACGGCGACGAGGCCGTGCTCGTCGAGGCCAGCGCCGCGCTCCTGCACGCCAAGAGCTACGACGACCTGGGCGAGGTGACGGAGGGCAAGCTGCAGTCGCTGTGGGAAGACGTCACGGGCACGCTGCACGCGCTGAGCCGCGGCCAGAAGGATCTCACGGTGCGCGGCAACCTGCGCAGCGACGTGCTGACCGGACTCGTCAACACGGTGCGCCGGATCGCGAATCTAGCTGCTGTCTCGGACTGCACCGAGCACCTCTCCGCCGCGCGTCCCCCGCGTCCCCCGCTCACAGCGACGAACGCCAACGCGCCCGCCGGCCAGCAGGGCCAGCGCACCGCCATCGCCGCCCTCATCCAGATGATCTCCCGCGGCGTCCCCGGCGCAGACGTCGACGCCGACACCAACGCCCTCGAGGACGTCCTCGTCACGCACGCCGCCCGCGCCGCCCTGTTCCACTTCCTGTGGACGGTGCGCGCCTGGACCGCCAGCGTGCGCGCCGGCGAGCCCATCCCGGACGCGGAGCTCGATGCCGTGGCTACGAACAGGGATGCGGCTGTTGCGGCGCTGGGGGCGGTGATGGCGGCAAGGAGGGGCGCGGAGGAGGTCAGGTTGGGGGTCGCGGGGGTGTTGTTGGATTTGTGTACGTGCTTTGGGACGTTGAGGCAGGCGAGGCCGGGGGGGGGAAGGGGCCGGGAGTGGAACGAGGATTATCTGGTGCTGGCCTTGGAAGTGCATCCGAAGGTGCAGAAGATGCTGGTGGGGTGTCTTGGGGCGGCGGAGAAGGTGTTTGCGAGACGGGCGAAACGGACGCTGGAGGTTGGGGACGATGACGGAGTGGGGGAAGAGGAAGAGCCGGAGAGTGAGGAGGAGGAGGAGGAGGAGGGGGAGGGGGAGATGGAGCGGCAGACGCAGGCGCTGGTCGCGGAGCAGAGGCTCTGCGAGCTCGCGTCGAAGCTTGTGCTGGGGATTCTTGGCGGGGTTGTGGACGTTGTGCCGGAAGGGGAGGGTGATGGGAATGAGCAGGGGGAGAAGGAGAGGGAGCACGGACCGGTTCGGAAGAGGTTGGAGCGCAACAGGAACCGCCTGGGCCCCAATTACAAGGAGGTCGTCTCGTTCCTCGACAAGAATGAGAAGGACGCGGTTGGCGGCGGCGCGAAGGGCAGGCAGAAAGGCAAGGCGACTCCGACGAAGGCGGCAGTTGGGACACCGGCACGAGCGGTAGGGAAAAGTAGGGCGCAGCCGAAGAGCAGGGAGCTCGTTGAGACGGACGATGAGATTGAGGATGATGAGGAGGAGGGGCAGGGGGGGAGGAGGGTGGATGATCAGGAGGGAGATGAGGAGGCGCTGAGACGGAAGGGCTTGCTTGTCGAAGAGGATGAGAGCGAGGATCACGGCATGGAGGATGCGGGGGCGGGGGCTGGAGACGAGATCGAGAGCGTTTTGGGCGATTGAGGCAGCACTCCTTGCAGTTATGGAGGGGGAGCCTGGCGTTTGGTGGAGTGTGGCTTCTCGTGTGCATGTGTGCGCGGGGCCGGGCAATGAATGTGAGTTGCTTGTGTAGCTGGGCTTGGCTTCGAACAGGTTTGCTGTGGATGGATATGTAGTTGATACCTAATATGTTTTCCGGTTCCAGCATAGTAATTAACGCTAGTTCGCGCCATCATGTGCCAACGCGTGTGCGCGATTTATCTAACTTTCCCGTGTTGCTGCCTTTCGTCCTCATGATTGGAGAGGGGTTCTGGATGGGATGAGTCACTCGGACAAAGTTTGAACAAGCCCTCGATGGATCGCCGGCGAGCATGTGCCATGACACATACGTTGTGCGATACGGGACGTTGTGAGACAAGTAACACGAGGCATCAGCGTGAGGCATCAGCGTGATCAAGTACGGATAGATGCGGAGAAGAGCTTAGGTAACAATGTGAGCGGAACTCGTCTGCCCCTCTAGTTTTCAATCTGTGTGTACTGCTTCTTCTGCCATCTACAACCCCACAAACCAACCAAGAGGGGTATATCCCATGCTTCGACCGCAGTCTAATGCCAACCCCGTCATTAACATGTTGCTCGTGAGAAGAGATTCTCCAAAGTATCCTCAGAATGCGCTTCGCTATGCTTTCCCCCCAACGCCCTGCAATGTAATGCCCCAATCTCGCCCCAAAACTCATACAAGGGAGGATGTACAGCTAGCCGAAACCTCATCGCGACCGCTTGAACTCGGCGAACGCATCTTCAAGCTTGCGTATCCTCTCGTCCTTCTCCCGCAACTCCTCCTGCAAAGCCCTCTTCGTGTCCTCGTGCTCTCGTTTTAACCGCTTGACTTCCCCTTTGAGGTCCTCCTCCTGCACCTCATTAATGCTCCTGAATGCAGACTCCCTCTTCCGCTTCGTCGGCGTGCGCTGCTGCACCTCACCTGTCTCCTCCTCGTCTGGTACAGGCGACTGCGTTTCTACGGTCTCCTCTCTGACTTTTGTGGCGGGAGAGCTAGCTTCAGTAGATGGCCGCTGATGCACGCGCCGCTTGTGCTCAGCCAAGTTCTCCTTGCGCGTGAAACCCTCGCCGCCGGGCCCGCGCTTGCAGTTGGGCTGATCGCAGAAGAGCGAGTTTTTCTTGGTTGCGCCGATCTTGTGGACTTCGCGCTGGTGGCGCAGAAGGCCGCCGGAATAGGTGAAGCCGGGGAGCTTCTCGCAGCCGGATTCTTTGCATTTGTAGGGGCGTTCGTGCTTGTCCATGTGTTTTCTGGAAGGACGGGCCGTTAGTTGCGATTTTGCTAAGACACTCTCGGGTTTAGACTCACCCCCACTCGCACTTTCGTTGAAATTTCAGGTGTTTGCATTCTGGCCGTTCGCATATCATGTTGCCATCTTTGTCTTTCGGTGGATCTTCCGACCTCTTCAAAGTGTTGCTTCGGCCCCCAAGAGCATGTTCTAGCGCTGTCGGGGGGCTGTCTTCTTCTGACGGAGGCATGGTCGATGTATTCGATGATTCTGATAGTCGCCTCTCGCTCGCACTTTGCTCCTTACTCGTGTCTGAAGGATATGGCTGATGTACCATCATCCCGGGGTTTGGTGGGCGCAAGTTTCTGGCCTCAGGATAACTACGGAAGTCTAACACATATATCTCGGATTCCGAGTGCGTGTCATGTGCGCACCTGGCGACGTGGTCACTGCGTGGCGCAGCAATGTCAAAATGTTCTGTGACTCTTCCTAACGTTACGTCGGGGTTCCCGGCTCTGCACTGCAGTGGCGAGCTTGGCTCTATTGGCACACTGTTAAGCTGCTGTTCTCGCTGCTGCTGTTGAGAAAACTCGTCGTGGAAGCCGATGGTATCCTCGAGGGTTGTGGCGATGCAAGTGCTTGCCTGAGGCCGCCACACATCGGATGCCGGTAATATGGGGCAGCCGTTGCTGCGCGAACGCGCGTGTGCGGACGACGCGTCGGCATTATATTGGCCAGCTGCGAACGGGCCGCGGACAGAGCATGCGTAATCATGCTCGCCATGGATGTTGCCTGAATCCGGTTGTCAGCGATATTATCAACCATGACTAGATGCTGGTGAGCCGCTCGTGATACACACCAAGTTGTGACTCAAAGCTGTCCGGCGATGGTGCCTTGATCAAGCGTGGTGGCTGATTCTCACCAATCGGCCTAACCGAAGCCGAGGCATCCGAAGAGCGGCAGGGATCCTCCTCAGCACGAACATCAGGAACATCAGGAACATGAAAAGCTGAAAGTGAAAAGACTGCACACTGATCAGTTTCACGCAAACTGAGCATACCCTCATGAACGTCGGCATCACTTACGGTCATCAGCTTGCATGTTTTGTAGAGCCCATTCCGCTACGACGGCGTTCGATAATTCGGTGAACTCTTGCTGGTCAACAGGAAACGGTTGAACGCCTTGGACCTTACCGGCATCCTCATTCGAAGACTCGCGCGGATGCCGGTCGAAGAACTGCCAACATACTCCCCAAATCACAGCCAGTGAGGGGCGGATGCTCCATGGCCACGTCGTACTGATAGGCCTGTGGTTGTCTGCAAACTCAGAGCACCATCGGTCGCCGCCGAGCATGCGTTGTCCTTTCCACAGCCTCTGCCAGTAAAGAGCATCTCTGCGCAGCATCTCATACGCCTTTCGGATGCAGGCTTGGACCAGTGCATGACGAAGGCTTAGCAACAGGTGCTCAAGGTTGGCTAGGAACTTCCTATCAAGCGGCTCCGGAAACCCAAGCTCGTGACCGTCGCATATGAGTTTGCCGTAGTCAAGGCTTCTACTCTTGCTCAGCAGGTTCCGGATGATTTGGAGGAGTTCATCCACAGTTCCTAGTGCGCGAACGATGTCATGCAACGTTAGGTGGTCGAGTCTCAGTCCGGTCTTGCGTTGGATGAACAGTTTGTCATCGACTGCAACCTGGCACAGCGAAGTTTTGTCGTAGCCAAGGCCATCGATGGTATGCAGCAGTCTACCAACTGATCAGCCATAGCACTCATGAACTGCACCGAGCTGGGATCTGAGCCTACGCCGCAACTGAGTTCTTGGCGTTATCGAGGTCTACCACTGGAGCTTGTCTTGCAGGTTTGTCTTGCCATCGACAATGCTCGTCTGAGTGACTCTTGAGCACGCGGCGATGAGCCTTTCGTGCCCTCCGCTCACTCGGCTTGATGTCCTTCCGTAAAAGGCGGCTGTAAATCTCCTTTGGGGCATTCTTTGCGAACTCGCCACAGAACTGTGCGTCAAACGTGTCTTTCGTGGGCTGAGTCGATTGAGCACGCGGCTTCAGGTGGTTGCGAAGTCGGTTGACAAGTTGTATGACTCTAAATGCAATGTGAAGATGGGACGATGGCGGCGTAGAGCTAGAGTCCATCCTGCGAGACCGCGCACGCAAAAGGACTCACAGGCGGAAGAAGTAAAGGCCAGCGTCAAGCAGGCCATGGC
>JAKLMF010000011.1:0-54299 GCA_022813555.1 Botryosphaeria agaves | reverse complement strand
CCCTAGGAGGGCGTACGAAGACATGCATCATTGCAACTTTATCTCCAGCGAGAAGCAACCTAGAAGAGACTATCTCTACCCTGGACTATGCCTTCCGTGCAAAGAACATCCGGAACAAGCCCCAAGTCAACCAGATGGTCTCGAAGAAGACTCTTCTGAAGGAATTTACTGCCGAGATCGAGAAGCTGAAAAGCGAACTTATAGCAACAAGACAGCGCAACGGAGTGTATCTGACGCAAGAGACCTATGAGGAGATCACTGGCGAGAGTGAGTCAAGGAGAATCCTGGCCGAAGAGCAAAGGGACAAAATCGAGACGATGGAGGTCAACCTACGAAACAAAGTGCAAGAACTCTTTTCTCTCACCAGCAACTTTAACATCCTCAAGAAAGACAACGAGACCACCAAGATGGTCCTTGATGGCACCAAGGGCCTTCTTGAGAAGACTGAAGTGGTCCTTTCTCATACAAAGCAGAGCCTCGCAGAGGAAACGGTACTCCGCAAAGCTCACGAGAAGACGGAAGAAAATCTGGTGAATGTTGGAGTGGATTTGATCTCAACGCTTGGTAAGACGACCACAGACATCGGAGGGCTCCACTCGAAGCTTCGCCGGAGATCCAACTTGCAGACTGTGAATCGCCAGAACTGGACAGCATCCCAAGCTCAAGTCTCGGATACGACACGTCTGGTCGAGGAACGACTCGATGGGTTTCAAGCGCAGCAGGAGCATCTTGTAGCGAGCTTGACGGTGCGAATGCAAGGCTTTGTGCAGGACGAACTGCAGAAGCTACAGGTATCGCAATCATTCCTCCAGGACAAGATGCAAGCTTTTGAGAAATCCCAGAAAGAAGTCAACGAACAGACTGCCCGTTCAAGAGACGATATGAACGAGGTTCTCGAGGAGATCAAATCTCTAAGGGAAGACGTCAAGCAGAAGGTCGGAGCGGGTTTGAATGAGCTTTCTATTGCAGCTGAACGGATATCTGCTGGTATCGTGACCGAGCTTGATGCGTTCCATGCACAGGTAAGCATGGCACGACTGCCCATCCTTTGTAAAACTATAGTGGCTAAGAAACGGTAGCTCCATTCCTCCTATGCTTCGCTAGGCAAGGACTTCAAGAACACATTCGACGATCTGATGAAGCATCTCAATGAGCAGCAATACGAGGCAGACTCTTTGCGCAAGCAGATTGTCAAGGCGAATTCTGATCTCGTGTTCGCGAATCAGATTGCTCAGGACACGATGAAGCAGGTCGTAGAGTCTGAGAAGATCAAAGCGGCCGAAGAGCGCCGGAATCTTCTCGCACAGGTCGCGTCTCTGATCAATTCTACGGCTGAGGCGCAAGAAACCCGCATGACGAACCATTTCCTCACGATAGGACAAGATATGAATGCCGCCAGAGCGGCTCATGCCGCTGCAAACGATACCTATAGTC
This sequence comes from Botryosphaeria agaves, assembly GCA_022813555.1. Lineage (NCBI taxonomy): Eukaryota > Fungi > Ascomycota > Dothideomycetes > Botryosphaeriales > Botryosphaeriaceae > Botryosphaeria > Botryosphaeria agaves. The sequence continues at coordinate 52,865 of JAKLMF010000011.1, read as the reverse complement.
ATGGCATGGACGCATGGTCGGAGAAGTCGAGAGAATTAGTCAACAAGGTCACTAGATCGCGCGATAGCGTGAAGATGAAGATCAAGGGAGACTTTGCGGTAAGCTTATTACAAATTTTTGTATAAGGACACATGCTGATGTTCACGATCCGCAGGCCGCAAATGATCATACAACCTCATTACGCGCAACAACAACCTCAGTCCACGACTCGACAGTGCGTATCGTTGCAGACCAAATGGCACACATGGACACTCAGCTACAAGCACTCGATGAGATTGTTGCTCGCATCCGCGCCCAAAACAACACTCATCACGCCGCGCATGTGTCAACCCTATCAGACCTCGCCTCTACCGTCCAGATTTCCTACTCCAACATCGGTGACCATCTCACCACCTCGTTCTCACGTGTTCAGGAGCTCGGAACAGACATGAACACCCGCACCGCCGCTCTCCGAAACACGCTACCGGATCTTGGCCAGAAGTCCGAAATAAGACAACCACTACAGAGTCTGAGAGATGAAATAAGCAGCCAGCCATTGAAGGAATATACACCTACAGGCGAAACACCTCAGCGGGTCCAGTACACCTTCCCCACTACTCTGCCTCGGACGGAACCCCACGACGTCCTGATTGCCATATCCCATGGACGGTATATCCCCACACCCGCCGACTCGCCATCTCGGATGGGAACGGCCACGGAGCTCACGCGAAGCCCAAGCAAAGGCATCATCTTCACCGACGCCCCCTCCCCTGAACCAATCTCCCTCCTCCCCTCAACCAGCCGCTCGCGCCCCGGCAGCTCCGCAAGCAACATCCCAACCATGACCAGCTTACGCGAGTTAGATGTCAACATCGTCAACTCTGCCACCACCGAAATCACGTCGAACGGCACCCCTCCAACTACAGTGGGTTCTGACAGCAACAACGCTATTACTATGCCGCCGTTGAAACGCCAGAATACTAATGGTGCGGGTGTAGTGGAGAAGAGTGGCGGCGGCGAGAGCAAGCTTCCAACGAAGAGGGGCACGAGGATGACGGTTGCGGCGGTGGGCGCAGCGGACAGGGAGAACATTGTGAATTTTGGGGCGAGTGTGGGGGCAGTGGGCGGGAGAAGGTTGAGAAGTCAGGGGTCGACGTGATACTTGTAGCAGTTTGGGAGTTCCGGGGTTGAATGGGCAGTCCATGGGATTACATTGGTTTCTCGGGCGCTGTTTTCTGCTAATACGGTGGGTCTCCATTGTCATGTGTTTTTGCGGTTTGGGGCTTTGAGATACCTTTCTGTTTGATCATCGTTTCCTAATAATTGATGGGGTCGTGATGCATCTATTCCTGCGTGAGCGGATCCGCAAACATTGGGAGGCGGGTTATGAATTGTTTGTTTCAGTCATGCTAGAAACAGCTTATTCCTACGTGCCTAAGATTGTTCTCATTGTGAACCTCCGAGTGAGCACCCCAGGCGATTTGCCGCTACCTCCGCGGCCAGAGACTCCGCGTCAAACCAGTCGTCCATTTGGCACTCTCTTTGCTTCTTACAGCCTCGGCTCAGAGAATAATGGAATGTCTCAACACACGGCAGCACACGGGATCGTTCCATTACTTTCTGAGCCGATTAGTACCCAATGAACTCCGCAACGCCCTCTCCCGCCCCACAATCGTCCTCTCCAGCCCTATCATTCCTTCTGCCGTGTCCAAGGCATGGGACCGGCGGTTTTGGGAATCGCAAACCTCCCTCATACGCGTCTCTGGGAGAACCCGCGACAAAACGCTCGATCTGTTGCACCGAGGAGTGCTTCAACTCCGCCGCGGCCGATAAGCCGCATTGCTCAGCATAAAACTCTCCAGGGGTTTGCCGAGTGCCTGGGGCCTTCTTCTTCCGAATCATGTCTAGAATATCTCAGTAGGCAGTAGCGGTGCGCGTACTGTACGACTACTGCGAAGAACTGCCCACAGGACGAACGTCCTCAGCACATTTCGCGAATCAATCAGCTCGTCTCCAAGCTTACGATCCCGAATTGATCTTCAGGGCGTCCAAAAGTATCGTGGTTCTTGAAACAGACGTTCAGAAACTTCGGTCACCAGCCGAGTATCAAGGTATGTTCCAGTTCATGTCAAGCGGCTGCTGCATAAAGTCCATGAGCTCAGCCGACCATGACGCGTAGTCGATAGGCATGAAACCGGCGTCGAACACATCCGTCGTATGCTGCTCTAGGGGTGCCGCAAAATCACCCACGTCCGTAGATGTTAAATGGTCGGACTGAGACGCTGGTGCCGCCCAATCAACGGACATGTTCGGGAGAGGCAAGTTTGCTGTCGTCCTGTTCTTAATTCTGATGTTGTATTTCTCGATCCACTGATGGATTTGAAGGACACAGCGGCCGGCGTTCGTCCAGGCCGCACTCATCTCGGCAAGTGCGCGGATAGTTTCCTCCAGCTTTCGCGATGCTTCCTCCGGAGTGCATGTAGCATCAGGAGATGAGATTGATGTAGAGATAGTACCGGTCGCATTGATAACATATATTGTTGAAGCTGTCAGCACCGCGTGCACCATCCAATTAGCGTATCTCCGCAGAGTGTAGGCCTTTTGATACTGTTTCAGGCAACGTGTAATGGCCAGTGCGGAGGATGTGCAGATAGCGAGCGGGGAGATGTCGTAAGGAGCAGACGTTCGAGCGGCGCCCGTATGTCGTTGTTGCGTGCGAACGAACGGCCGGAAAAGCAGGATCAATGCCGTGTGGTAGAACATGTGTACAAGCAGAACGACAGGCGATGCTCCATTGGATAGCCTCATGTAATGCGGCAGCTTGTTGTGCCAGGCAAGAAGCTTCATATGGAGATCACTGACGACCTCGGAAGGTGGTCCATGCTGGTTCCGCGGATTCGTCTCTTTGTCGTAAAGGTTTCGTACGATACTGCCTAATAGCGCAACAAGCTGACATAGGTGCCTGAAAGGACCGCATCCATATTTCGCGCTAGTCAGCTCTTCCGGAGGGTAGCCGGAATCATTGTAATCATTGTCGGTGTATGGGTTCCACGCTCCGTAGCCATTGGCAACGGTGCGCTCGGGCATGCGGATGTCCTTTTCGACGTTACGGTATGGCAAGCTTTCTGATCTCCCGAGATATGCTGCCCAACCCCTAAGAAGGTAGCGATAAGCAAAGGTACGAGAGAAAGCTTGGCTAGAACCATCAAAGTGAAGGACGAGTGGTGACATTCAATTCGAAAACATGAGACGCCCGTGCAGAACTAAGAAACAGCAGTAGCGGTATTGACGGGTGAAACGGGGAGCGTCTGATGCAGTAGTTGGTAGTCCTTGCAAAGGGAGAAAAGAAGATATCCTCGAGTTCTGAACGAGCAGTTCTCAAACTGGGTTGTGCCAGAAAGTGTTATAGCTTACCGGTCGCTTACAAAAGAGCCCCAGAAAGTGAAGGCTCGCTCCTCCACATCCTCATCCGAGAGGTATCCCTGGTCATGCAACTTTTTAGGGTCCAGGTGAATCCCCAGATCAATGCCCGTACGAAAACCCATACCTACGAATCGATCAGCTCGGATTCCGCCTGTCGCGAAGTATATTCAAGGAGCTTACCCGCGTAGAGCCAGCCCGAGCCACGCTCCCTGCCGCAGCCTGCTTCCCTGGTACCCATAAGTACAAGCGCTTGACAAGTCGTCAGACTTGGCTTTTCCAACTCATCCTCGAGTAGCTTTTTTGCGCGGACGAAATACGTGTCCGCTTGCTCGGCGCTTACGTGGTCACTATAGTGAGCTCCTACCGATAGCATGGCTGCCAGTAGCAAAGGCGAGTAGCAGCGTCCGGTTCCATTGCGCAGATCTCTCATAAACCTATCCCTGGAGAAGAGATGGCAGACAGGATGCTGCCATGTAAAGTAGAGGCAGAGAAGATGATGCTCAATCGGCGTCAGGTAGACTGGCTGAGCAATGTGCTCGAAGGAGCCGGGAGAAACCTGGACGGCCTCTGATCCTGGTGAGAAGGACTGTAAAGTCAGGGCCTCGGGCGACTGGGCAGATGCATTTGACGCCCTGTGCAGCGGTTTGACCTCGAAGAGATTCGACGTAGCGCCAACAGAATAAACGGCTCCTGATTCATCGACGTGGAGACGCGCAAGAAGGCTGGTCATATCTTTCCACGCGTCGGCCTCGTCACTGGTCCATCCCGCGGAATCAGCTGATTCCAGGAGCTGCGTGCTGCTGCTGGGTTCAGGCTTGGGATCTTCCCAGACTGCATAATCTGAGGCCTCTCGGTTCTGACTCCGTTGCTGTCGAACCCGCGTGAGGATCTCATCGCGAGCCTCATCACTCTCCGCATCCAGAATCTGGTCCAGTAGACTCTCAAGCGTGACTATTCTGCTCTTCAGCGCGGAGATGTAAGCCTTGGATGGCGTTTTCCGCGAATCGCGCTCGAGATTGTAGACACAGCTGCTTCCATAGGTCTGACAGGTCCGGCATTCTGGTTGCAAGCCGTCGCAGCGGGTCTTGCGCTTACGACAGGCCAGGCACGCGGTAGATACCTTCTTCCTCTGGGTGGACATCCTACAACATGGCGTGGTCCAGCGGCAAAGCAAGAAACTGCGGTGTTACAGTGAGATGGGCTGGGGCTGGGTCAGGTTCAAGCTGCCCCACGGGGCGAGACGCACCTGGGCAAGCACTACATACGAGTCACGTGAGAACTGCCAGTGGAGCTCACAGACCCTTCGGAACTGGTGGCCGATTGGCCTGCACGCTCTCCGGCTCCACCTGGCCTGTCAAGCTCGGCTTTCTCCGCTGACATCGCCGAACAACCACACAGCTTTGCTTCTACGCAGTACACTTTGGTCCGACCGACCTCAGAATGCTCACATTCATGCTTTGTACCAGAAAGCCTCATGTTTGGGTTCATGTCCTCGGACTTGCAATATTGTGGCCAAGACTCTAAGATCACTTGGCGAGATATCGCAGACAGGTGGAGCCGAGCTGGCCCATGCTGCGAACGACACTTCCTTGGGAACATGCTCGTTGTGGGGTACTTGCTACATTTTCACCTGACTATATCTATTATCTGGACAATTGACGCTCGATTTGCGGTGAAATTAGAGGATTGTGTGGGTTAAGTCTCTCGAACTAGTCCTACTTTGTTTTACATAATATATCAAGCATGACATCTACCCGTCTCATCCTCCTTCTCCTTCTCTCTTGTCTGGTTGTTCAATATCCGTAGATCTCTTATCGCTGGTAACCAAGAATTCGAATCGGCACCATTTGACGTGCCATTGGTGCTCGCACCTGCACCATCCCTCTTCAACGTCTGGTGGAAGCTAGCAACCTGCTGGATGATCTGCAAGTAATTGCGTCCAGGCGTTATCTTTCCCATGACAGCAGGCTCCTTGCTCTCTTCAATCTTCGTGATGATCAAAGATCTGCCAAGCAAACACTCAAGTCCCATGAAAGCAAAAGAGGTTGCCTCTTTCGAAGCTGCGGTAATGCCAGATGTGTCTAGTAAGGACAGCCTCGTTTGAGGCATACATTCCTGTATGTGTGCGCGTCTGACGTGGCGATGTGTCAGTATGTTGCAAACGGGCACGAAGTTACAATAGCTGCGCCACTTACATATTCGGATTGTAAGATCCGCCGCCGCAGAAGTAAATCTCGTCGATTTGTAGACCTGGACCGAATCGCTTATAGGCGTCTACGATGGACGCTGCAGTTATTCTTGTCATTGTGGCAACGCAGTCATCGTCAGAGAATCCCTTGGCTCGCATATCTTCAATCATTCTAACGGCCGTATCATCTCCGAAAAGCTCTCGACCTGGGCGCATTCATGTTAGACCGCTCGAAGCGATGGACTCTCCCTGGGTGTTTTTGCTTACCAGTTGTCTTCGGTATCGGCGCAGAAAAGTACGAATTCCGCAAGAACTCGTCAACAAGCGATTGGTACACCTTCCCTCGCGCCCCCATCTCGCCATCCTTGTCATACTCTCGCTTGCCGCCGGTGATGTAGCGCACCGCAGCGTCTATCAGAACGTTGCCTGGCCCCGTGTCGAAATCGTAAGACTCATCAAGTCCACCTGCTCTGCACGTCAATACACTGCCTCCGGATTGTCCCTGTTCAGATCGAACACCAGAAGCACTTGGTGCACTCACCATCCCTCTCACTCGGCACAAACGCCACATTAGCAATCCCCCCGATATTTTGACTCGCCCTGTTCAGCGTCGGATGAATCAACGCCAACGCATCCTGAAAACACGCAATCGGCGCGCCCTGTCTTCCAGCCGTCTGCTCCGCCGGCCGAAAATCCGTGACCACCGTCTTGCCAAAGCGCTGCGCCAGCACGGCTGGCTCGCACATCTGCATGGTGGATTTAATCTCGCCTTCTTTCGGCTGGGGCTGGAACCAAATGGTTTGGCCGTGGCAGGCGATTACGTCGACGTCGTCGGCGAGCGAGATGGAGTGTTGGTCGAGGAAGGACTGGATGGCATCGGCGAACGTGTGACCGAGGCGGAAGTTGAGTTCGCAGAGCTCTTGGGGGGTGGACTTGTTCTCCACGATGATTCGCAGAGTGTCTTTTTTGACGGCTTCGTCCATCGGCATTTCGGCGTAATTCAGCGGCCGCATGTATAGTGGTGAATAGGGGTCTGAGAGCTTAAAGTTTAGCAAATATCGAACCATTCAACAACTGGGATGCTGAGATTCGCACACTCCGCAGATGGGTCGTGCAGGGGAATGGATGAGAAGTCTGGCGGGAGGAGGCGATCAAACGTACCATCCTGTATGAACTCAACCAGAGATAGATCAATCGCGTCCATAGACGTCCCGCTGTTTATACCGATAATTCTGAGTTTCAACATCTTGAACAACTTCCGTTAAATCCCTTTGTATCACCGTGGAAATCCGTCCGCTGTTAGTTGTTGTGACTTGCTACTAACGATTCTCGATGTCGTACTCTACTCTAGAGCTTAACCGTGGCAACACTTCTTCTGTCGCGATGAAAGACAGCAGATGTTGCAGATATATACAAGACCATGCTCTTCACCCCATTGCGATCTCGTGCCCACCCCACACAGATCCTGCGCACCCGTTGCTTGGAGTACTGTAGCGCGGAGAGCAACTTCCTCGGAAGTCTCCCGTAAAAATCACGAACTTCTCAGAGCTCGGCGATGGAATATTGGTACCGTTGAATAGCCGTGATATCGTGGTAGCGGGGCGACGTACCCAGTGGAGTCGTGAGCGATGTCTCACATGCTCAAGATCATGTTGTAGCCCAGCGCAGCCCGCATATTCGGTCACTTCACTCAAGTTACGTTGTTTACTTGTGAAACGATTCTTTGTCTATATGTCCTGCTACATTTGCAAAACAACATTTTACACGTCCTCCGGCACCCTCTCAATCCCCTCACTATACTTAATCCCCGCCATCTCCCTCGCCTTATCCATGTACCCCAACACCCTCAAACTGCCCTCCCTACCTATCACCTCTCCTTTACCCGTACCTTTCCACTCTTTAATCTTCTCCGCAATAACATCAGCCTGATACCAAATCCCCCACCCCCTTTCCACCTTCTTCTCCACCACCTCCTCCCTTTCTCCGCCCTCCTCATCCAAATATTCCCGCCCGTACCACTGGATATGCAGCTCCTGGGGCCTAATCGGCGGAAACGGGATACTGACCATTGCGTCGCGCGCCTCGATGCGGACGGAGGGTGCGGGCTTGGGTGCTTGGAGACGCTTGTAGAAAGCGGGTTTATTGGAGCCTGGGAGCGTCATGCTGGTGGTTACGATACCCACCGCTGTCTGCGTGCCCTCGGTTGTCTGTGAGAGGATAATTGTGTTGATGTCGTCGATCTCGTTGGGCACGTTTTCGACAGGCATGGAGTTGGCGTAGATGACGCTGGTGGAAGCGGAGGGCGAGGCGTGAAGGGCGATGTCGGCCCAGGTTAGGGCGTAGACGCCTTGGTCTAGGAGGGCGCCGGCGCCGGCGGTCTTGTCGAGGAAGCGGCTGCTGTGGGAGAGTTCGGGGGAGACGATGGGGAAGGAGAAATCGGCGTAGACGCGCTTGATGGGGCCGATCTTGGGGAGGAGGGTTTCTTGGAGGTAGCGGGTTGCTGGGAGGTAGCGTGTCTGGGCCGCAGAATTGCGTTAGTATGCAAGGTGTTGTGTGACGTTGATGGAAAGAGTGTTACGCACCCACATGGCTTCCATCAAGACGACGTTCTGCTGCACCGCAAGGTCGACCAGTTTCTGGTACTGTGGGCGGGTCATGGTCGCCGGCTTCTCGAGCAGCACATTGCGCTTGCACTTCAACGCCTTGTAGACATGCTCGTAGTGGAGCGGATGCGGAGTTGAGATGTAGACGACGTCGTAGTCTCCAGTCTCGAGCATCTCCTGCCACGAAGTGTATATCTTCACACCAGCCGCATTCTCCACCTTGTTCTCCTTCATCCAGTTCGTCGCCTTCTCCTTCCCGCCGGTCGTGGAGATGGCAACAAGCTTGTGCTGAATGGGATCGGACGCATCGCGAGGAAGCAGGATATCCGGGATGAAGACGCCCGCGATAGCAGAGACGCTCAGGGCTGCCCAGCGGCAGGTGAAGGGCTCGGTGGACATGGCGATAGCGCAATGCTGGAGTGTGTTGCGGATAGGGCCATCATGAGAGCAGCCATGCTTGCCCACAGCTTTGTAGGGACGATGGCTCTCGGAGTCGGTGGAGTGTGGATGTGAACCGTCCGGACGTGGACCGAAAACAGCTCTCCGCTCCCCGCAGTCGGCCTGTCCACGCACGTCACGGCCCGGGGAAAAGCCTCTCCGCGGGGCAGTGTGAACTGCCGTGTTGCGGCTCGGTCGAGGCTGTTACCACTGTTCGCCATCACATGAGCCTCCTCCACAATGGTAGGTCTTGTGGAGCATGTGAATCTGAGGCTCCACGATGGAGTTCATAAAATCGCGGAGAGGCGTTCCCCGGAGAGCTTCTCGCAGCATCGTCCCATAATTTCTTGAACTATTCTTGACCGCAGTTCATCTCCAAGTACTCTCTAACTCTGTTGAATCTTCCTGGTTTACAACAATGGATTCGGTACACTCTCTGTAATACGCCCGAAGCTTTGTGCATAGCTGACCAGCAACTACGGTTCTCTCTCAAAGGCAAAACCGCCGTCCTGACCGGAGCCGCTCGGGGTCTCGGCCTTGCATTTGCTCAGATATTGGGTGAAGCTGGCGCGAACATCGCAGTACTCGACGTGATCGAGCCAGATGCAGCTCTCCAACAGATTGAGAGCAACCACGGCGTGAAGGTTAGGTATTACAAGACGGATGTCACGAGCCGCCAGCAAGTCACAGACGCAATTGCGAAGATAGAAGAGGAAATCGGAGATATTGATATCAAGTAAATTTCCTCTGGCAGCAGCTTGCTGTATGACGAACATGACTCTAACAAGCAATCCAGTGTCAATGCCGCAGGCGTCGTCACAGACGAGCCCTTTCTCACAACCTCCGACCGCAACCTCGAACGGACATTTGCCGTTAACGTGTGTACCCCCTCAATCATCCCATCCCGTTCTCACATATGCTTACCGTTCTTCTCCCCCGCAGTTCACAGGCTCCTTCCTAGTAGCCCAAGCCTGCGCCAACGCCATGGCCCGCAAGCTCTTGCGCCAACCCCGCCAGCAACCTGGCCAAGAAACGACCACCGGCAGCATCGTCTTCATCACCAGCATCGCCACCCACATCTCCTCCTGCGCGCAGAACATCTCCGCCTACTCCGCCTCCAAAGCCGCCGTGCGCGGCCTCGTCAAGCCGCTCGCCATGGAGCTGGCCCCTCACGGCATCCGCGTGAACAGCCTGAGCCCGGGCTACATGATGACGGATATGATGAGGGGGTTGCAGACGCAGCAGCCGGATCTGGTACGCCAGTTTGAGAAGGAGACCATGTTTGGCCGGATTGGGGAGCCCAAGGAGTTGCAGGGAGCGATGCTTTTCTTGTGTAGTCAGGCCAGTGGGTGGATTACGGGGCAGGATTTGCTTGTGGATGGGGGCGCGGCGAGTTGGAAGCATCCGGCGCCTTTGTAAGGTGATATTAAGGAATACATGCAATTGCCTCTTCTTGCCTTTCCATATCCTCGTTCATTGTTACAGTGCAAGCATTACTGTACGAAACCTGGCAGAGAAGCCGTCTTGCCAGAAGACTTGAAGAAAATTGAGAACTTTGAATGGCGTCTATGGAGCTGTCGAGTTTTCTCAGCTCCTTCGAGGACATCTGGTAACCGAAGAGTGTCCTTAGTGTGTGCGACTTCGGGTCGTTGGACTGACTGATCTTCTTCCGCAAGTCTATCATGTTGTAGTCGACTGAAAAATATGTTCAGTTCTACAGTTTGTTGTAAGGGCCTTGTCAAGCCTTCGAGGGTCAACAATGCGTCTGCCAATGTACAAAATTCATCACCGTCTTTTCAGAGGCATCGCATGGGGCCCAAGATGCTGACTTCGCCTTACTAGGCTGCGCACAATAGCATGAGAAAGGAGTACTTCTAGTACAGCCAAATCGAAAAACGATTATATACAACGTCAAGACTGTAGGTATCTACCGGCCCCAAATATCCATCCATATAATCAAAACTCTACATTTATATACACACAGATCGACGAGACATCAATCAATGCTTGGCCGGAACAACGTGGTGGTAGTCTGCACCCGCCAACTTCTCCTCCTGGACGGAGTCCGTAGGAGACATCCTGCCGTCGACCTCGTCGAACAAGCGGCGCTCAGCCACAGCGATGCTGCCGCCAGCCTCATCGACGCGGCGACGGAACTCCTTCATGTTCGACGACACGAGGAGGGAATCGGAAGTGAAGAGCAGGTTGACCTCCTCAAGGGTGCGGCCGGCGACCTCAGGGTAGCAGAACCAGATGATCGGCATAGCGACTGTTGATGCATTGTTAGCGAGATGAAAGATTCGATCAGAACAAAGCTGCTTACCAATGTTCATGCAGCCAAAGAAAATGAAGGTGTACCAGCCGAGCCTCTCTAGAAGAATGGGGATGACGAAGGTCGTGACACCGCAGCCGATAGCCCAGCCAAGAATTGTGAAGGCATAACCCTTAGCACGAATCTCCTGGGGCCAGATTTCGGTCGAGTAGATCCAGCAGGGGACGATGTTGAACATCGTGAAGAACCACAGGAAGACGAACACCATGACAGCAGCGGCAATACCGAAGCCGGTCGACTTATCGCCTTCAGAGGCTTGAGAGACACGGATGAAGGCAGCAAGCAGGAACAGTGCGATTCCCTGGGTGATGAACGACACCATCAGGCTCTTTATCCGGCCCATGCGGTCAATTACCAGCGCAGCGGCTGCCGTGCCGAAGATACCAGTGGTGTTGACAAGACCAGACAGCCAGGCAGACTTGTTAGAGTCGAAACCAGCGAGAGTGAAGAGCGTGCCAGCCCAAGTAGCGACGGCGAGAATACCAGTCCACTGCTGAATCAGCTGCAGCGCGAAACCCATCCAGGCGCGGCGGCCCAGGTGCAGAGAGCCAGAGTGACGGCCGGTAGCGATGTTCCAGAGATGGTTTCGGGGGTGCGAAGAGGACGCAATAACAGCCTCCAGCTGCTCAACCTCCTCAAGCAGCTTCGGGTCATCGTACGGGACGTCACCGCGGACCTTGGCCAAGATCTCGATAGCGGTCTCGCGGTGGCCGTTGGCGACCAGCCAGCGGGGCGACTCGGGCAGCAGGAAGACGGTGAGCGCGACGATCAACATAGGAATGACCATAAACCCAAGCGGGAACCGCCACTTGAACGTGTAGCCGGAGTTGCGGACGCCAAAGTTGAGCCAATAAGCAATGACGATTCCGATGAAGTTGGAGGTGAAGACGAGCGAGAAGGCCGCGCCACGGTTGTGCGCTTGGGACAGCTCGGAGACCCATGGCGGCACGATGGCGTTGTTGAAGCCGATGCCGATACCTGCGATGATGCGGGCGCAGAGGAACATGTTGGAGTTCGTGCTGCCGGCCATGAGGGCGGCACCAAGAATGCAGAAAAGCGCGCCGATCCAGACACCCTTCTTACGGCCGAGCTTGTCGCCCAGCTTGCCGCCGATGAAGCAGCCGAACATGGCTCCGAAGTAGTATGCCGCTACCAGACCTCTGCGAGATTGTGTTAATTCTGGTGATTCTGCTCCAGGTTCTGGGAACTTACCCCTGCTTCGTGGTATTAGAGACTTTGCCGTCGACACCGAGACCCATAACATCGATAAAGCCAGGGGTGTTCGAGACGGAACCCATGACACCTGCGAGTGGTTAGCAAGAGTTGCACTATTCACCTGATTGACCACTCACCCTGGTTGTAACCCTCGAAAATCAACGCGACAGAGGTGAAGATGTTAAGAACCCATAGCAACCCCGTGCCAGGGACATGGCGCCACAGTTCGATGCCCATGGTGAATATAGCGACACAAGAGGAAGTATAGCAGCAGGCACGTGGTAAGCGAGTACCGTGAGGATGGGAAACCTGGGGTTAGACCTGTGGGGAAACAATGGGAGGATGGGATGGACAGTTGGATCTTATGTACTCCATGCTGTAGAACCTGGACCCCAAGCAGACTCTCCATGTTTGCCTGCCAGACCCACGGTCCTGGAGAGTGTCCAGGTGGTCGACTGGGCCCGAGGAAATTGCTGTCCGGATGGTCCGCTGGAGAGGCCAGAATGCGGAGGTGTGGGCCATGCGCTCCACTGCGGGGTGGTACGGTTGCTCGACCAGACTTCTGTGGATTTGCCTTCCTTGCGAACGACCACGGAGCAGGCAGAGGCCGCGTAGCCGCTTAGGAGGACCGTGGAAGTCGGAGCGTCATAAGAGTCTTCCACGTTCGCTGTCACATTCGAGACAGCCAGACCTAGAACGGTCGATGCAGCCGAATCCATGGTTAGTTGCCGCGCGCGATCTCGACGGGAATAGTTACCAGATTTCTAAACCCACGGTCATAAGGCGATCGGCAGTTGCCCGTAGATGCGTACCGAGACATCGGGGCTTCTGAACACTACCTCTCTCGACGTTGCGACACCGTAGGTCGTGCCGAGCATGCCGATGGTTGGTGAGTAATTCATCGTCGTGTAGTGAGTTGAAGGACGCTGTGTGCATGATGTGCTCAAGGATAGAATCGGTGACTGGCATAAAACTCCAGTGCCGTGGATTTGGAAGCAAGCCAAGGCCCTCCGGCACCATGTCCAACAATGCCTGTCGAGCTTGCTATTTCCTCTCCGTCCTTTGTGCTAGGAAAGTGTTCTCACAGCATGTGTAATGTCTCCATGGGTGTACTTTAAGCACGAGCCTTGCAGGCTGTGATGTCCATTCTCAAATTCTCCCCCTCTGGGGGTGAAATATTCTTCGTCAATTGCGCCCAGATCTTGCTTGGATTCCATCACTTCATCTTGAACACAGTCTCTGTTCATAAGATGACCATCTAGACAGTGACAACAACCTTCCATGTGATCACTAACATCCATCATGGGTGTGGGTCTTGCTCAGAAACTGAATATATGGTAGCTACGTCTCATCTTCTTCTCAAATCTTTTAGTGTTGCTGCTCTTGACGGACTCATCCATCATTCATTGCTCGATCCATGGTAATTATCGAAGTGATCCCCTCTGGGATGCAATTTCGAGTCTTAGCCTGCCTTTCTAGCCATTGTTGATTCCTTGTATTTCGTAAATTTTCGAAGCAACTTGGCGGCTCTCTGGAGCTGAGAGCGGAGCCAATTTAGTGCTAAGGGTTCTCGTGATCGACATACTGTATTCATGTCGAAGCGGCAGCTAACTAGTGTGAGTGCTATGCCGCGTGGTGAGCAGGGAGAATCCCGGAGGCAGTGGCAAGGGCTCCCTTCTAGAAACAAGAGGTCGACTGTTTCACTGGAGATGGGTGGGGCAGTGGGAGGAATCCGCCGAAGGGGACCCCCAAGCATCCACCAGAGCACAGCGGAGCTTCACGTGCTCAGTGAGTGCACGACCCATGGTATGTATTGCACCGCCCGTGCGTATGGAGGTAATCTTCTTGAGCTGGTCTCGAAGCGAATGAGCTTCGTAGTATGCAACTAGCTGCGCTAAAATACGACATCCATTTGATTGGGTCATGCTTCGACGGTAGTCCAGGCCTTTGAGCCCTCGAATGATCTACGGTCTCTTGGAACGGTTAAGCGGTTAAGCATTCTATGCAGTATCGCAGGCGCGACTCGTGGAGAACAGGTTCATGGCCTTGTAAGCGTGATATACGGTCGCCCTTCGGAGAGGCCACAAAGCCGAACGCCGGCAAGAATGAGGATCCGATCGATTTAGACCGCAGGGGTGAGCGGTTAGCAGTCAACTCACTCTGTATCATGATTTATGTTATCCAAGAGGGGAGGAACGGAAGAGTGTTGTGATCTGTCAATGGAAGTGCAAGCTGGCCGACGATGCGCGCAGTTCGTGTCTCCGAACAGATCGGATCAAGTCACTTCATATTGTCTTCGGAAACGGCGTCAAAAATTCATCTTATATTCATTTTTAACAGTTATTGATTACTGTCCCTGCTGTTTATCGTACTGTTCGAACATCATCTTGAACAACCTCAGATCTTCACTGGCGTCGGCAGCAGTCGTCTTGATCTGCTTGCCCTCAGCTATGCACGCATGCAGCTCCTTCATCTCCGCCGTGTACGCATCCTCATAACTGCTCGTGTACTCCGTTCTCACCACCTCTCCATGCTCGTTCTCCGCATCGACCGTGACCTTGATCGGCAAGCCTTTGATGTACGGCGTATCGTACTGGATGGAAACGGTCTTATTCATGCCATACACTGTGAGGTGCGCATCAAACCGTGGGACACAATCTATGCCGGACTCGTAGGTGACAGCGAACTTGTGGCCGTCTTTCTGGTAGTGGAAGCTCGCAGTATAGAACGGTTCATTCACCGAGACGCCAGTGACCGACTCCGGGAAGCCCAATGTCTCCCGCATCAGCGAAAGGTCATGACTACCTAACGAACCCAGGAACCGACAGAAATCACTCCGCTCCTTGGTGACTTCCTGACCCGGAAAGGCTTCTTGCAAGAGACCATCCAACAGCTCCTTCCGACGTGCGCCCGCATCCGCCGGAAAATCAGTGAACTTCCTAGCTGATGCGCCTGATTGACCGACAAAATAGGCATTCGGTCCCACGATATCGCGCGAGCGTGCATAGAGAATCTTGTCGATGCCAGCAACTTCACGTTTGAACGCGTTGACGAAGCTTGGAGCGTAACGCCTCATATATCCGACGAAGACTCGGGCACCACCCTTTGCTTGCTTCTCCGCTTGCATTATTCTCTCTGCGCTTTGCATACTGAGGGTGAGCGGCTTCTCGATCATGACGTGCTTGCCGGCCGCCAAGGCGGCGACGGTATAGGTCTCGTGAAATTCATCGGATGTCAGGTTGAGGATGATGTCAACTTCTGGGTGGTCTATGACTTTGTAGGGATCCGTGGTCCCCTCAGGGATGTGATGCCGTGTTTTGCAAAAGTCGACGGCCTGCTGTGAAATGTCGCACACGATGACGACCGTGTAAAGGTGGTTTAGAAGCTGGAGAGTAGGCAAATGGATGACTTGTGCTACCTCTCCAGCCCCGATGACTCCCACGCGCAGGACGCTTTGAGACATTGGAGACAATGCGCGATGCTTGATGCTTGCAAATGACACCAAACGTAGGAACTTATCGAGCTACACGGAAATCGAGAGTGCGCAACAATGCAAGTTTGCAAGAAGAGGATTCGGGATCAGAAACCAAGTTTGGGACAATTCAAACTGAGAGCAACAGCAAGCACTCGCCAGGGATGACATTGAGAGGAACGGAGAATTGCGACAACTGCCTGCAACCATCATTGCCGCGGAGCAGCTAAGCCGGGGAAGGATGCATCGCGAACATCTGGGGAAGCAGCTCATCTCCTCCTACAACCACAGCTGCTGGTTGACAGGAACAGCGATGAGAGCGCGGACAGCATCATCCGTGGGCGGACCTTCCCACGGCTTGTCCCATGGCCCCACCGGCTCCATGTGCGAGGCTGTACAAAGCATTCCGCGGTTCTGTTGACGGACGTTCCACGGCAAAAGCCATGGCACTCGAACTTCTACGTGAAAGATGTTTCGCAGATTGCTTCTCCACGAAACTCCCTCCGGCGATTCACGATCACTGCATCCTTCACTATGGCGGACACGAACGTGGACCTCAAGGACATCCATGATGTCTTACTCGACATCGCGAAGAAGGCCGGCGAGATGATCTTGAGCGCAGACCCATCATCAGGCTCAAAAGACAAGAAAAACAGTGAGCTTTCAGCTTCCAGTTCATTGGGCTAGTACTAAGAAGAACAGCGGCCGACCCCGTGACCGAAACCGATCAGGCCGTGGAGAAGATGGTCAACGAAACTCTGCGTTCCAGATATCCATCATACGTGTATAGCCATACTCCAAAACCAATCGTAAGACGCGGCGTGTCTGAAATTCAAGCAGATTCATGGGCGAGGAGACATACGACTACAAGAATGGAACACCCTTGACCGATGACCCCACATTCATACTCGACCCGATAGACGGCACAACGAATTTCATCCACGGCTACCCCTTCGTATGCGTCTCCCTCGGCTTCTGCCTGAAAAAGCGGCCAGTAGTAGGCATCGTCTACAACCCATTCACCAGCCTTCTCTGGAGCGCAATCCGCGGCCAAGGAGCCTTCGTTCGGAGCATCAAACCCACATCCATCGCCGGCGTCTCCACAACACCCCGCAAACTGCCCCTGAAAGAGACCCTCCCACCACTCACCGGCCTCAGCAGCGCAGTCGTGGCCGTGGAATGGGGTAGCGACAGAGACGGCACGAACTGGGACGCGCGCGTCGCCTTCTTCGCGAAGCTGGGCGGCTCGAAGAAGACGGGCGGAGGCATGGCGCACGGCATCCGCAGCTCCGGCAGCGCGGCCCTGAACTTCTGCTCTGTGGCGAGCGGCGAGATCGATGCGGCGTGGGAAGCTGGCGCCTGGGCCTGGGATGTGGCTGCTGCGTGGGCGATCCTGGAGGAGGCTGGCGGCAGGTTGGTGAGCCTGGAGCCGCGGCCGAATGCCAGCACTTGGGAGGAGAGGGCGCCGCCGCTGGATGGGAGGAAGTATTTTGCTATTAGGGCTGCTACGGAAGAGGAGCAGAAGGGAATTGCGGAGGAGCTGTGGGGGCTTGGAGAAGCGGAGAGGTTCAAATACTAAATGATGTGGCGTATCTGATATCACGCTTCGAGTTCAGTTATCGTCGTCAGAATAGAGGAGCAGGATAGAAAGGTTCGGTGTATTGCTACTATGTAAGACTTCACTCAGGTGTAGGTTTTCAAACCCAATCTAATCATCAATACAATGATTATCAGAGTTCGAGCCCAGGATCAAGCTCTCAGAAAGATCTTTCCTACTAGTTACAATTTCTCTTTCTTGCCTCAATGGTTTCCGATCCACCGGTTCACACCAATATGCTTACATATTAGACATTGACACTCAATTCCACCAAAGGAACATAGTCATCAACCGAACCAGACCCAGAACTCCTTCTCAGGACATCATCGTTCTTGAAATAGGTTGGTCTGTTGCACATGTGTGCAGAAAGACTGAGAAGCTTCATACTTGTAAGACGTTTTATTGTAGGTTGATGTGAGGATGCTTTCGGACGCCATGTCGGCGTGACACCAATAACAGTGGATGAGTGGAGCGGAACCCCAGACCTAAGGAAGGCGGGGAAGCCGTGCATGAAGCGTGGAGCGGGGAGGGCCGCCACGACCACACCAAAGACAGCAAGATCTTCAGGTTGCATGCGAGCAGCCGAGTCCTCCTGCGTCATCCAGCAGCCTTCACAAGCTCGAAGCACGATGATGCGATCGGCCGCGCCCTCGACTTCCGGAGCATCGTTCGAGTCCCCCGCTTGTGTGCAATGTCATTGGTGAATGCCCGCTCACGCTAGGGATTTGTGATCTTCATCGACTTCCCGCGACGTGATGCGGCGCTGCGGCAGCCCCTGCTAAGTTAAGTTTCACAGGGACGGCGGCCTTTCTGCGCGTCTCTTGCTCTTCCTTTGCGTCATTATCACTTGCTTTCCTTCATCGCTGTCCATCTCTCAGCCTTTCGTTCAACGCTGCGCAGTGCCATCTCCAGTATCCTCTCTATCCACCCTAGATCAATCTCTCTCTCAACCCATCATCAACATGCGCTCTCCCTTCTTCCTCCTCACCACCCTCATCGCCCTCTCATCCGCCCAAACCCCCGCCGACCTCCCCCCATGCTCCGTAAGCACTCTCCTCACGCCTCCAGCACGCAAACCCGCGAACTGACACCGTCCTGCAGCTCCAATGCTTCGCGTCCGCCCTCGGCCCCTCCGGCTGCAGCGCAACCGACACAGCCTGCCAATGCACTTCCGGCCGCGCCGCCCTCGCCAGCGCCGTCACCGCCTGCCTCAGCGCGAACCCAGCCCCCTGTTCCGAGCAGGATGCCGCTAGTAAGCTCCTTCCTCAACAGCTAAGCTACCTTCTCCACGCTCTTCTAATGCGTGAAGCAGAAATCCAGTCCCTCACCGACTCCCTCTGCCGCCGCGCCGCCGTGGCCTCCGACGCCGCCTCATCTGCCTCCGGCGCCGCGAGTTCCGCCGACCCCTCCGCCTACGCGTCCAGCGCGGCGAGCGCGCGGGCAAGCGCGTACCAGAGCGTGGCGGCGAGTGGTGCGGGCTCGTCGACGGCGGCGTCGGCATCGGCGAGCTCGGGATCGGCGAGTTCGGGCACCTCGAGTGCGAGTCTGACGTTGGTGAGCGGGACTGTGGTGGCGAGTGCGACGGGGGGTGCGGGTGCGGGTGGGAGTACATCGACGGCTGGGGCGGCGAGTGCGGAGGCGTCGAGAGGGGCGGCGGCGGTGGGAAGGAGGGGTGTCGGTGGGTTGGTGGGGTTGGGAGTGGGAGTGGGGGTTGTTGGTGTGTTTGCTTTGTGAGATGTGCATTCTGGCGTACGAAGAGGTGCTCGATGGGTGTTGTGCAAAGAGAACGTTTGCTCTGTTTAGGATGGGGGCTGTCATGCGCCGCGGGCTGGCAGACACTATACAATGTGTATTCTGTTAATACGTACGTTGGATCTCTTTCCGCTGTGACGCGTCGCCTGCGACAAAAACGCACTACAGTCCCAAGTCCAAGCGGGCTTGCAAGAGGTAAAGAGAGCTGTTTTGAGGTGCAGAATAGCGTCAGCTGGTTATTCAGTGGATGTACTGAATGTCAAGATATGTAAACGATCGAGATGGCCAAAGAGAGCACAGCATGGCCTTGTGCAGAGATTAATATTGAGAGCGACCTTCAGCTGCCAGGCATGGATCATAGGCGTGAGCAGATATTGATCAGTCAACCTACCCTCGAAGCGCACTCAACAGCTTCACCGTCCCATGTGGACAGTCAACGCAGTGCTAAGATATCTAAAGTGTTATAAACTGTCCAGCGGTGGAGCTACATAGAACTGTCCGACGAAGGAAATGAGGCGCCTGGGGGGATTACCACAATGCTCCCAATGCGCCAGCTAGTGAACCCTGGTCCAAACAAGGGAAACCTTGATCCAAATAACCATACTATTGAAAGCCTTACTTTATCCTACCCTATCCCAACGGAAACAGTCGACCAGCGAATCCCGTTCAGTGATGAGTCGTGAAGTACCAGATGACAATGATGATCGCAATGACAAGCAGGATGAGAACTGTAACCGCATTAGCCTCACAACCACCAAATTCTCTTTCCTCAAGGGACACGAGGCATAGCGATAGCAGCACTCACTCGAAATCCCCAAGCACCACCACTTCTTCCTCCTGGCCGCTCTCGCGCTCGTCACCGCACCGCCCAACTCGACGTTCGCCTTGGTCACGTCCTCCTTGACCAGCTCGGCCTGCTCCTCCACATTCATGACCAGCGGCTCCTGCTGCACGACCGCGGCCTCGAGGTCCTGGAACAGTTGCGCCAGCTCGACCATCGTCCGCTCGATCTGCTGGATCTCGTCGTGCCGCTGGGTGGCCGCGCGCAGGGCGGACTGGGATTGGCCGCGGCGGTCGGATGTGAGGAGCTATGAATCCCAGATGGTTAGTGACAACTAAAGTGGTAGTTTCGCTGTGGGAGCTTTGAGGGAGGAAGAGTGGATTTTGAAGGGGGTTTTTGCTGGGTGTATGGAACAAAAGTATACAGACACAGAACATACCGCCTGCTGAAACACCCTCTGATCCGGCTCCTCGCACGCCATCCTAACCTCCTCCTCACTCGCCTCGGGCCTCACAATGCGATACTGCCGCGCCTGCATCTCCCTAACCTCCCGTCGAAACTCACTCTCCACCTTCTGAAACTCATTGATCGCCCCCTTCAGCCGTCGATCTACGCGCCCCACCTGCGCCGCATTCCGCTGCTGCCCCGAGGCTGGATCCTGCTTGAGCTTGGTGACGCGCGCGGCGAGGCCGCGGTACGCGGTCAGGATGTCGGCGGCCAGGGCGTCGACTTGGGAGGAGGAGGCGGCGGAGGAGGAGAGGTAGCGGGATTGCTGGGCGCGCAGGTCGGAGAGGCGGGATTCGAGGGTTGTGATGGAGGTGTCGATGGCGGCGCAGGAGTTGAGGATCGCGTTGGGGTCGTGCTGGTTGTAGGAGGGGGGTGTGGAGGTGCCGCCGGGCTGGGTGAGGGGCTGCATTTCGACGTCGTGGTCTGGGGGGAGAGGTTATTGAGGGGTTTGCGATGGGAGGAAGGAGAGGTGGAGTATACTGTATGATGCTCCGCCTTGTCTGTAGTTGTCGTAGCCGCCAGAGTAGTTGTCGTAGGGGTTTGGCTGGCCGTAGCCGCCTTGGTTGTAGTTGCCGTACTATTAGGCCATTACTGCGTATTAGCATGGACGAAGTGACGGTGCTTATTGAGTTGGAAAGAAGTATTGCATGTATAGGAGACAGTCTTTGACGGAATGGAGTACTTACACTCATGTTGCAGCGGGAAGCGTGCGTTGCCTGTGTTATTGTCTGCTGTGTAGCGTTATTTGTTTACTCAACGAGTTGGCAGATTCTATTCTCTAACACTCGTGAGATGCAATCGAGTACAGGTGTCTCCCAAAGACTGCTTGGTAGATGTGTGTTCAATGGTGAAACTGGGAGCTGAAGAGCGAGATGGTAAGTGGTTTCAGCTGGTATGCACGCGCGGAACTATGGTAGATTGCGGGATTGGTTATGCGCCTCAGCTCAGCCCCTGATGCTGTACGTAAGTCTAAATCTATTTTTGTTCCCGCCTTGTGGCGCAGGGCCCCGCAACGGGTCACCGTTCATTAGTGACAGCAGCTGTCAGCATACGCAAGTAGTCAAGTATCTCAATCGCTCAGCATTGTATGTGCCGTAGTCATCCGACACGGCCGCGTAACGTTGTCGCACGGCCGATGAATGTGGCGTGCGTCGTCACCATCAGTGGGAAGTGCTTGTATTGATCAATGCAGAGAACGCTTCACGCGTCAACCGCGACTTCGTTGATATCGTTCCATTCATATGTCTATCCAAGACTGTCTAACGGCTCTCTATGGGAGATTCTCATCTGGCATCACTTAGCCAGGTCTTCCCCACTTCCAGCGTCATGCTTCTGCCGTTTCTCGCACCTGATACGCCTGCAACTCCTCTGTGGATGCATCTTGGCTGTCTCCAGCAGCACACCAGTGGTAGTGATCTTTACTTGAGACTCGTTTCACTCGATGCTTTGTCCCCCTCCTTGCCCCAGCGTGTCTTCTCGTCACCTCCTGCCCACTCCTTCTCTTCGTAGCCAAGCCTCCTCTTCACTTCAGCGACCGTCGCGCTGTCGCCAGTGTTCTTGCCAACGTTGTCACTGATCTTGACAGCTGGTCTGCCAGCGGCAGAGGAGAGTTTGATGACGATGTTCAATGGAGTTGACTTCTCGCCCGTTGTCATCCGGGTGTAATCATCTGTTGACGCATAATCAATCTCTATCCGGCACGCATAAAATTTGACAGGACTTACTGGTAAGGAAAGTGCCAATACCAAACGTCGGCTGGAAGCCCTGATCCTCCGCCACCTTCTTATACTTGAAGCACAGCTCAATGTTCAACGAGTCCGAGAACACAATGACTTTCTTATCTTTGATGCCTATCGAATCGTAGAACTGGCGCATCATCTTGACGAAGCCCTCTGGGCTGCCTGAGTCCTGCCGC
The DNA here is from genome assembly GCA_022813555.1 of Botryosphaeria agaves. Lineage (NCBI taxonomy): Eukaryota > Fungi > Ascomycota > Dothideomycetes > Botryosphaeriales > Botryosphaeriaceae > Botryosphaeria > Botryosphaeria agaves. The sequence continues at coordinate 30,663 of JAKLMF010000011.1, read as the reverse complement.
ACACCGGTAAAAACCTCCGCGTACGAAGGAAGGCCTTTGCTTTCCTGCCGCTGCGTAATCGGCGCATGTAACGGCGGCTCGGTTTCGCTCAAAGTGCCGGTTTCTGGCAGCGTTGACGCCGCGGCAACCGAGGCCTGCGTAGCGGCAGCACCCATCTCTGCACTTGTGTACGCAGGAATCGGCATCTTGAACGCTTTAAGGAACGAGGGAGTACCGAAGGTGTCCGTAAGGGCGATTCCGAGAACCTAGACATGTGAGTAGCTGGAACAGAGATATTTACTGGAACACTTACACCCTCGCCAAAGGTGCTGACCCAGTAGCGCAACCCGATCTCGTTGGCATCCTCGTAGTTATTTGTGATCGCTGCCACGCCCATAAACCACTCGTGGGCCACGGTGCCCACAGGATGTATACCGTGCCTCATCGCAAAGTGCACGTTACTGGTGCCTGTAAGTTTGCCTCTCCAACCTTTCTGCTCCGCTTCCTCTTGAGCCTGCTTCAAGCCTTCCAGAACCAAGTCTTGGGTGTGATAATCTCTCCTTCGCCTGCTTCCGAACTCCGAAAAAATGCAGCCACCCTCCAGTAATTGCTGTCCCTTCCTCTTTGCTTTCTCTGTTTGCCCGTCGTGGTTCCAGTCACGGTCGATAAACTTGAAGTAGGCTTCGCTGACCAGCGCCAGCAGAGGGATCTCGTATAGTATAGTCTCAACCCATAACCCAGTAGTATGTAGCGAGATGTCTCCCGGATCTTCATCTGCTCCGGTGTCTTTTACGGGATGGAACTCAAGGTGAATATGCTCGGAGGGTCGTAATCGGAATGAGGACATATATCGGAGGTACGCTTCATTGAGGTATGAGCAGGTGTCTTTCAGGTAATGAAGCTCTTCTTCTGAGACTCTTATATTGCCGAGCTCTATCCCAATCAGCGGGGTCGCTCAGTGAATAGGGCTGTAGTCTAGCGGGGTATTACTGTCTATCTGAGTTTGTAGCCAACGTACAGCGCCGCGAGTGAGCTTCATATGTGGTGTGCGGTTCGTGAAGTTATATGTGACCTCTGTCTAGGTGATCAGTTCAGGTTCAGATTGCATTTGGGGAACGGGCGATCCCCCAGGTCAATAGCTACGCACCCATATCCGGGAAATACTTGAGTACACAACCTGAAGAAACAGCTTGTCAATGGCCAGCTTAGCGCTGTGGTCGAGCTGAGCTTACCCACATTGCATAGTAAGCTTGTACAAGTCCCTATACCGTCGTATGAGTATGACTGGATCTTGCCCAGAAGCGCATTACCTACGTGTCTAGCAGTGAGAATATGCCCTCAGGCAATGCCGCTAGGCGGCTCTCGCCCTCCTGTGAAGACATGATGGGCAATGCAGGAAGAAGTGCGCCTAGATGTGGTACTTAAGGAGCAATAGTTGTACAGATCGCATGGGATGATCGTGGGGAAGCTAGCGGTAGGTGTATGAGACAAGCTCGGGCGGCCGTTGACGCCGTTTGCGGATGAAATCACAAACGATGCGGGATGCGAGATGACGAACTCCAACACCAACCTCATGCACGACATGCACATGCGGAGCGTGCCGCATCCTGCGACGGTTCATTCCAAGGTTCGGAAGAATGGCCACCCATCTCAAATGTGTTCGATGGAAAGCGTTCATGAACACGTTGAATCAGGCCGGCCACGCTTGGAACACAAGTGCGCGCGGCAAGCTCCAGGGCTCGCTCTTGAGTAATTGTCTGATGGACTAGATGCAGAGCTTGACGGAACATCTGGGCAAAGGCTACAAAGAAAGATAATCACCAATCGATTACAAGCTTGCAATACGAGCCTAGTTGTCCAGATTGCACTTTCTGTCCGCAGAGGTGCAGGGTAACAGGGACTTTCAGGATCGTCACCCGCTTGAGGCCGAATGGCACGGCGCTATCGAGATCACCAAAGCTTGTCTGAGCCGCAGCCCGCTTTCCACAGCCCACAGTCGCACCTTTTCCAGTTCTTTCTGTGTCACTAGATGTCTCCCGGACTTTGATACCTCCTTAAACGTCATGATCATGCCTTACAGACGACGTGGTGAAGTACTCATACTCTTGAGGTCACAGCGGGATGGTGAGTATCAATGTAACCTCGAGTATGGTCATGTGGAAGCTTCAAGATGGGACTGGTCTAAGGCCCGCTGTCTTCTCTTTTCTCTTCCTCGTCTTTCGTCTTATAGATGTTTAGTCATGCAACCTGATTTTGGTGACGTCTTACAAAAACGATGTTAAATGCAAGGCAGACATAAGGATGTCCGGTAAGTCTAACAACTGCATGTGGTAAGAAGAAGTTGATTACCGATCACGACTTTAAAAGCTTGCTATCATAGCTGCAGGACGGCGTTAGTACGAAAACCCCACGACTGTGTGAAGGCACCAGATCGAAGTTGAATCATGAAAAGACGAGTTGAGATGTCCAGAGCAGCGACGGAAGACAATATAGTTAAATTCTTTGGAACTCACTGCTGATATTCATTTGTCTACTCTATGAAGAGAAGCACACTTTGTGAGAAGAAAGCTCATAAGAACCCTTCTAGCACTACCCCATATATATTAACCTCGCACAATACGACTCTAGCGGTGAGTTTCATCCATCGACATAGCGAACTTTGCAGCGACAGCTTGCGCATACACATCCCCAAGTGTGCTAAACAGGCGCCGAATCTTCTCACTCACCAATCCCCAGTCCGCCTCTCCCATGTGCACCACCAATTCATCTTCGAGCAGGTCCTCCCGCACCGCCTCTCCAACCAGGATCGCCAAGCGGCCCGCGGGTATCCCGCTCCCACCATCGCCGTCGTCATGCAACGCCACTGTGATCGTCAGGGTACTGTCCATAGCGAAGGCTACCTCTGGACGAAACTGATCAGTGGGGTGCCCAACCTGGCCGAGCCACTCTTTGATGTAACCCCCACGCAACTCAGGGAGATGCGCCACGACCCAGGGATGGACCACGAGGGTGCGTGGCAGATAGTACTCGCGCAGGCGCTGCAGGTTCGCAGTGTTGGCGAGTGCAGCGTCGGTGAAGCTGGATAGAATCTCAAGCCGCTCGGCGAACTCCGCGCGGATGTCGTCGATGAGCGCCTCGGCGCTGTGCCTGTGGCGTGTTTACCACAGGTATGGGATGTTGCCAGATGGCATTCTGTGGCGCTCTATTGGTGGGGCGGGACTGGCCGGGAACAGTGTTGCTCGGCACATTGGACATGTGTTCGAGGTTGTCAATCAGTCGGTCAGACACTCACGTCCGAAGACGTGACCGCAGACACGTACCTGGACCGGACCCTCTGGTGGGGCTTCTCCTCCTTCCTGGTGGTGGTATGGTGGTATGGTGGTATTTTCTGACGCAAATGGAGCAAGCCTGGTCGTCAAACTTAAGCTGTCTGGTTCGACGGAGCAGAGACCGGACGCCAAGAACTCTCCTCGGTTTGCAGCCATTGTGAAAGGAATTCCCTTAGACAGTGGAGGAAGAAGGAGTGAGAGCTTAGGCGTGAGGAAGCTTGTTTCAATACTAGTAAACTCGACATAGCTACTAACTTCGAACAGTGGCATTGTTATAAGCGAAGGGTAGTGCAACCTAAAGGGACCGCGTTCACTATATCCATAAAACGGCTTGCCACCGCTGTCACATGACAGACTTAGAAGGGAAGCTCTATAGCTAGTGCGTACTCCATGGCGCTGTCCCTTGGCCAATACGACTCATTGAGGTGATCGGGATGCATGACTTCACGAACCCAGTTCCGAATCCATATCCGGAGCTCGCTGCGGATAGCCCGCAAGGGCTCGGGGGAGGACGCAGCGAGAGTGAACGGCATGCACCGATCGCGGAGGCGTTGCATGTTCTTCGAGGTGACGAGCACGTAGTCGGCGAGAGTGGGTAGGTCTCTAAGCTGCGTGGTGAGCACTGCGAGCATGGAGTCCAAGTATACTTCGATTACGTTGCGGGCGGGTGGATGACGGATCGTGGGGGAGTTCAGAACGGCCTGCCCTGCTTCGGTGGGACCAGGACGCGGAAATAATTCTGTCCGGCACACCGGACAGCTGTTAGATGTCCTTGACCATGTCAGTAGACATCTCCACCCGAAGACGTGGCCGCAGCGACGTATCTGCACTGGGCGTTCAGCAATGGTGCCGTGTCCGTCCTTATGGAGATATGCCTCGCTGCAGATGGTGCAGGTTCGGTCCTCATCGCTTAGGCTTCGAAGTGAGAGATGACGGACGCGAAATTCCAGTTGAGCAGTTTCCGGATCCACTTCGTCCATGTTGAGCGAAGTTGCTTCGAGTAGTGGAGGCCCTTCGAGGCCAGGTTTTCTGATATGTAGGAGGTGATGGATATGAAGCAAGAAGTGGACGACGAGAAAGTACTCTTTTCATACAGACAGCTTCGACCCAGTGTTTGACTTCGAATTATGGCATTGTTGCGACAGAATGAGGTGCAGCGCAAAAGAACTGCATTCACTAAAGGCGACACCAGTCTCGAATTCAGAACAATGTTTTTGTTGCATCGGTGCGACGCCCATCAGTGAAGCCAGTGAGGGTCTCCTGGAACATCCACACAAGAACACAATGGAATGAGTGAAAAGCTCGAACCAGTGAGAGTCTCCTTGGAGCGTCAAATAGGACCACGACGAGCTGCGAAAGACTCATATCAGACTTACTCGTATACTCAGAATCAATGCGCCCTGATGACGTCTCAAACATCTTCCTTAATACATGAAAACGCTCCGTCAACGCCTGAATACCACCTGTAGAGACCGATTCCACCAACCACAGTCAGAACATTGAAGCGTCCTAGCGCCGCTCACCATGCAGCAGCTATCTCTTCTCACCAATCTCTTCCCTCAAGATCTTAATCTGCTTCTTAATTTCCCTCCAAAGCACCAACTTCTCCAACTCCCCATCCTCCACCCTCGCAACAGCAAACGGTCCCTGAGCGTACAAAGTCCTCATCTCAGTACTCTCGCCCATCTTCACAACACCTTCCGCTGCATTGTCCTCTGCCTTCTCCTCCACTTCATCCTCTTTCTTGTCATCATCACCATCATCATCACTCTGTCGCGCAATAACCAGCAACGCAGCCACGAACGCCTCCTGCATGTACGCAAAACTGAACCCATCCGTGATCCCCGCAATCGCGCCGCACATACTGTCCGGAAATTCGATGTCCTTGTTGTCCGCCAGCTTCCGCTGCCAGTACTTGCAGTACTGGACACGCTGGTCTTCGTTCGGGTTCGGGAAGAAGTACTTCCTATCGAAGCGGCTTGGGCGTTTCTGATCGTCACATCTGGAAATCAGTATACGAAGGAAATGAGTGGGAGATGTGAATCATGGTGAGCGAGCGGGGCTTACCGCGATACCGGGATCAAGACGATCCAGATGGTTCGTACTCCCGACCATGAGAATGCCGTCGTTGCTTCGTAGGCCGTCGACCTCATTCAGGAAGTAGCTGCGGACGCTGTCGGAGACGAGGCTGTCGAGATCTTCGAAGACGAGGTAGCAGGGCGCTTCTTGTCGGGCTTTGGCGAAGATCTGGCTGACAGAGTACTCCGGACCGCCGTACTACGGTGTCAGTCAGCTTGCGGTAATGTCTGAATACTGATGGACTGTCTGTTACTCACACTTGCCAGGCTCCTCACATAGAGCGTCGGTATAGGCTCCTCCTTCTTATAAAGCGCGTGCATCATGGCTTTTATCGAGATCGTTTTCCCGTTACCAGGTGGGCCGTAGTAGATGATGCCGCGTTTCCACGGCACCTTCAACTTCTTGTACTGTTCCCTCGCCTTGAAGAAGCCTTCAACGTCGTTTATAATCGCGCTCTTCATCTCCTTGTCCAGGATCACATCCCCCCAACTCGAGTCCTGCACGCTCCTCCACAGCTCCCCACTCTTCTGCCACCATCCCCCATCAAACACCCACACCTCGTTATGCAGCTCGGTGCTCCACCTCGCAGCATGCAGGATGAGGTCGTCCGTGTGCGTCTCGGAAGCGCTGAGGATGTACTGATTCACCAGCTCGGCAAAACTGCTGGATCCATCTCTGCAACTGACAACATACACCACAAACTCATGCTTGCGCCAGTGGTACATGTACTTCCCGAAAAACACCCTGTTCACTAGCGCACCGGACGAGCTGTCCAGGCGCCTCGCAGGCGGGATGTACTGCCGCCATTTGAGCGAGGCGGAGTACGGGTCGTCGGGGTCCTCAATGGGGGAGGCTGTTGCGTGGCCGGTGGCAGCATAGCTTAAGAGATTGCAGGCGCCTGTTGGAATGATGGTTAGTTTGAGCTCCGGGTACTGCTGGCGGAGGGACTCGACGATGACGACGTCGGTTGCGATGCGCTGGGCGGAGGAGTGGTGGAAGTACTCTCGGGCTGTTGCGTCGTGCGGGTGCGGACGGTGGGTGAGGGTGGTGGGACCCGTCATTCTGACTGAAGTTTCACGAGGATTGGAATGGCAGAGGGAGAGAGGCTGGTATTCACGATTTGAGAAAGAAGCGCGGTATTGCGAGATGATGACTACGGAGGGGAGAGTGTGTGACAGCAGAAAACAAAAGGAAACAGGATGAATCACTTCGTGAGTCTATGGATTAGAGAAGTCACTTAAATAGAAGGGATGTGTGTGGCAGTGCTCGAATCCTTCGTGTAGGAGCTTGGACGGAGCTTGCTTGGAGTTGCGGGGCATTGGAGCTTGGCCATCTCGAGCTGAGGCACTGGCATGGGAAGCCGAATGTGGCAACGTAGAACACCAGAATTCGTAGACATTCGCGAACTTGCACTTCACTAGTAGCGGGTCTCTCAAAAGGTACAGGCTTCAGTTCTATCCGGCGCTCTCTAGGTACAACTCGTCACGGAAGGATCGGACTAAAGGTGTACACAAGAAATTCTACCGCAGCTCTATCAGGACATCTCTGAATGTATATATCCAGATTTGGATTGGCCAATTTTCTTCTAGCTACGCTTTATCCAACGATTCATTTCTCTACTTCGTAGTCTGCTCTGGGAATACATCCTTGACAAGTGACTTCTTGTTGACTTTTCCATTCCATTCACATTAGCATCTCGACAGCCATGATAGTAGAAGGCACAGATGTTTGGGAATAACTCACTTTTACCCATAGCATTCCTCGGTATAGTCTCGACAATCTTCAAGTCCTGCGGTACCTTGTAGTTCGCAAGTCTGTCCTTGAGGGCTCTCCGCATATCCATAGGACCCCATGGCTTCCCACCTCTGCCCGCCGTCTTCCCCTCTTCAGTCAACACAACGACAGCAGCGACCTTCTGGCCCCACTGCTCTGACGGGAGACCAACAACCGCGCATTCAGAGACTTGCGGGCTGCAAAGCAAAATTAGCTCCCAGCCAGGATGTTGTAAAAGACGGTGCTTGTAGTGCAAGAGGGAATACTCACAGAGACAACATCTCCCGCTCAACCTCTAGTGCAGAAACTTTCTCCCCACCAGTCTTGATGATATCCGCGCTCTTCCTCCCCTGAATGAAATACATCTTCCCCTTCGCCCAATCCTGCTCGCTCTTCCCCGCTCCCTCAACACTCTTCTTCACCGCAACATCCCCCGTCTTGAACCACCTCCCCTTCCCATCCTCCCCCTCCACGAATTCCTTAGCCGTCGCTTCCGGGTTCCGCCAGTACTCCTTAAAGATCGTCGGACCCCGCAACTGGATCTCTCCCTGGCGCTCCTTGCCATCCTTGTCCGTCTCCTCTCCGTCCTTGATAACCTCGTTCGTGTCCGTGTCAACAAGGCGCGCTTCCACGAATGGGAGCGGCCACCCAACACTGCCATCCACTCTGTCATTGAAGTCAAGCCCGCAGCTCAGCGCCATGCCCACTTCCGTCATGCCGTACCGCTCCAGCAGCACATTACCGTGGCTCAGCTCCGACCACGCCTGCTTCGTCGGCGTCGGCAGTGCCGCAGATCCAGAGATGTTGAGTCTCATGTTGTCTGGCGAGATAGCCTTGCGCGTGGCCTCCTGCAGCTCGGGCGACAGCCCGGCATGCGATTGCAAGAGGCGGTTGTAGATTGTCGGGACGACGGTGAAGAAGGTGATTTTCTCCTTTGGCTTGTCGCTGTTGTTGGGGAGGAAAGGGGCGGCCAGGCGCTCCCAGGCGGTTTGTACGTTGAATGGAAACATAAACTCGATGGTTGCGCCGGCGAAGAGGGGTGTTAGGAGGGCGTTGATGGTGCCGTGGATGTGGTGGAGGGGGAGGACGTGCAGGAGGCGGTCTTTGGAGCTATAGTTCCATGCTTTGAGGAGAGATTGGGACTGCGCGGTTAGAGCGGATACGGGAAGCAGGACACCTTTCTGAGAAGGGTTCGTCAGCGATTGAACGTTGTCCATTGACCTGTCCTGCTGAACTTACCGGCCTGTTGGTTGTCCCCGACGTATACAGCATCATGCCGCCTTTGCTCTCTGTAGACTCCTCCAACTGGACAGTCTCGCCGTTCTGGCTGCCTGCTGTGATTTTCTCTATCGGTGCAGTGAGAGGCTCATGGCTCAAACCCTCTTTCATAACCTCATCCGCCTTATCTTGGTACTTTTTCGAAGAGAGGAGCAATTGCGCCTGGCTCTGTTCTATGATATACTGAAGCTCGGAAGCAGGAAAGGCGGGTGACATGGGCACAGCAATAGCATGGCTGCCCAATATCGAGAGCAGAGTTACTGCAACCCGTTAGTATATGTCCACGGCTATCTGACACAACGCAGCGCGCACCTACATAGTCGTAGCTGTTCTCCACCAGAAACGCTATCCTCTCGCCCTCCGTGCTCTTCCCACCGACATGTTGCGCCAACTTGGCCTTCGCGTCTGCCACATCCCGGATCAGGTTCCCATACGTGAAGCTGCGCCCAGAAAGCGAGTGCACGACAGCGGTACTCTGGGGATCGTGGCTAGCAATTGCCTCGAAGATGGGCAGTTTCGGCAGTGTGGAAGCCATTCGGAAGCAGAGCGCTGGAGCAGCCGTATGCCTGAATAACAATGATGCTGGTCTCTTGGCGAAGGTACGGGGAGCGCCAGTACGGAGCCAGGTCGCCATGATGGGCAGGCCGAGGAGTAGTTCAGGTCGCGATGTGCGGAGCGGAGCATGCGGAGATGTGGGGAGCTAGTAGACAGATGGAGGTCCCGACGGCTTCTTCGTCATCGCAGTGGGCTTCAGGAGGAGCATTGAGTTGGATCTGCCGAGAACTGCCGGGTGAAGACCTCGGATGAATCTATGGACGCAACGAAGCGTTCGCTCCACTGTGCTTGGTCGTGCTTGGAAGGGATGTGCAGCTGGCGTGAATAATGCATGGCTTGGAGGCTTGGAGGCTTGGTCAAGCTTTCGGCAATCTCAAGCCAGCCTTGATGCGGCATCGTCGTTCTATCGCGACTTCTATCGACGAAGTCGTCCAATCCAACGTCACCTCTGGTGGTTGATCTACAACATTCCATTCATGCTGCGCAGAACAATACAAACGGCGCTCCGTAGGCCGATGTCCACAATGGCACAATCACAAACACCCATGGAGGATGCTATGCGGGCTAAGGAAAGCCTCTACCATCTATGTCAACCCCATGGAGCACCCCAGTGACCAATCCAACAGATCACAGAAGCCCTCAAGCCCACGACGCTGGAGATCCACAATGACTCGCATTTGCACGCCCACCACAAAGCAATGAAGGGCAACACGTCTGCGGAAGTCTGTCTCCACACCCTGTTCCTGATTCATCCCATCATCTACTCCTGCTGACCTCATGACCACTGCTAACCAACCCTACAGACGCATTTCCGGTAGCTTCCCCATCCCAAGTGCACCTCTTCCGTACCGCGCTCACGTAGCTCCAGAGCGATCATCACGTCCGAAGCCTTCAAGTCCAAACCCCAGCCCGCGCGCCATCGCATGGTGTACGCCCTGCTGAAGGACGAGATGGCGGCCGCGGGAGGGATTCATGCGCTGCAGCTGAGGACGCGGACGCCGGAAGAGGAGGAGAATGCGAAGGCACGTGAGGACGCGGAAGGAAGGTGACGATCGTGGTGCGCTGACGTCGGAGGAGGTACACGCGCGTGGATAGGTGGGAGGCGTGGAGATGCTGCCACGCGCAAGATGGAGAACAAGTTGTCGCACGCGCTTGCGTTTGTGTGAGGTGCTAGGGGCGAGAGCACGTGCGGACGACTTCACCTAGAAGGAGGAAGACTGGAGGCGACGAGCGAAAAGTAAGCGGATGATTCGAGCCACCCGTGATGAAGATGATCGCACGCGTCGGCATGTTGTACCTGAGGGGATTGTTTGAAATGTCCTCTAAGGAGTTTCATCAATACCAGTAGTCGCGTGAACGACCTGGTGGACAGTGGTCTCCGTATTACTAGCACGTAGAAGCGAGGTTGTAGTGGTACTTTGAACCTCCAAACCACGCGTTTGTATAGGTGTTGAGCCACGGGATGTGTAACAAGTCGGAAGCACAACTTTCAGCTAAACGACAAGCCCCCAACCCCAAATCTAGCATCCTTTCAGTTTTCACTTTCAAGTCGAACACCTCCAAAATGCGCCAACACTGTCTCCGAGTCTCCCCTTTCTTCGGCGGCTTCACTCACTCCCCGACCACCGTCGGAATCGGCGGACCACGAATCCGTGCAGCGTGTGATATCAGAAGCGTGATATCGGCAAGCAAGGCGGGATCTTGCGGCGGCCCAGGTTCCTATTGCGTTCCCATGGCCTCGGTAACACTCGGGTATGCGCGTAAGGATGCGCGTATCCGGGCATCCGTGATCTCACGATGCGACGACAACCGCGTGAGGCATTCGCCTGTCAGGGTCTGTGAGGGGCCTGTCAGAGCAAAGATGGCGCTGACAGAGCAACATGATGAGAGCACGGCAGCGTGGACGTCGTGGTAGCCGTTGCGTTTGCATCGTCTTGGTGTAAAGGAGGTGAACAGACGAGTTGGGTGCTTAACAGGACGGAACTATTTGTAGTACAGCAACGGTGGAAAAGGGGCGGTCAGAGAACAGGAGCGGGCTTGAGCTTGATGGGACGGGATGAGAGCAAGGTGAGAAATTATATTAGCGTGATGCACGACTATGTACAACCTGGGTATGCCAACGATCCACGCAACTCCGTGCATTGCATTGCAAACCACCATCTCGAGCCCTTCCACACACAACATGGGGAAAAAAACACCGATAACAGACCAGAAAACAGCAAAACGACCTCGCTCAAAACGTCTAAGCGCTGGAGCCCTCGTCGTCAGTCTTGCCCCTCCTCTCGCGGCCCTTCTCGGACCACGGGAAGTGCGCGACCGGAATGACGAAGAAGCTATTAGAGCTGTCCGCGATACCGGCAAGCGCGTTGTACCACGCCAAGAACGCGGCGATGATGCCGAAAGCGCCGCCGGCCTTGATGAGACCGCCGTGCGGTTTGCCGCCGGCGTTGTTGAGGTAGCCACAACCGAGCATGAGGAAGGCCATGTCGAGGGTGAAGAACAGGAGGAAGAAGGCGACAGTGGAGCGGAGGGTGCAGAGGAGGAGGATGGTGGTGAAGATGAACCAGCCCTGCGCGTGTTAGTACCGAAGGAATGCAGTGGTGAGGTTTTGCGGGGTGGCTGCTTACAAAGAGGTAGAAGCCAAACGAGTTCAAGAATGGGAACGGAGTCTCGGCCTCAAGGGTAGAGGCAATTTGGAAACCGGGGGTGAGGATGATGCCGAACGAGATCCAGAAGCCGCCGTACGAAGAGAGCGCGGTGGCACCGAAGGTGTTGCCGACTGCCATTTCCCTGCATCGCATGTCAGAATCGTGCTCCGCAGGTTAGGAGGAAACGGTGAGTACGTACCACATGCCAGCCAACAACTGGATAAGACCGCCATACCCGTAGGCCAGAGCAACAACCAAGTTTGGGTGGGCGACGTCGCGAGCGCCCAAGTTAATGAGCGACAGCACGAAAGTCGTCAGCGCGAAAGCGGAAAGACCGAGCGGAGCTGGGTTGGCAAGGGACTTCTTGGGCGCCCTGTAGAGACCAGGCTGGAAATCACCACCAAAGGCGGGCAAGCGGAGGTCGGTGTCGTTAGTCACAATGTGCGCAAGCGGGTTGCCGCCATAGTCGTAACGGCGCTTTGCCGGGTGGCCTGCTGGTAGGGCGTGGTCAATGGGGCTGTGTTCCTTGTGGATGCCGTTGACGCCGTTGGCGCCGTTGACACCGGCGATGCCGGTCACTGGGGGTCCGTACGAACCATTGCCGAGTGTCGCGTCCGCGACGTTCATGCCGGTGGCGTTTTGGTCCTGGAGGGGACTGTTAGTCGAATTGTGGTATGGAGGGCTTGGAGTAGGGAAAGCTCACGTTGTGTGCCTGAGCGGTAGCCATTGCAGATGATGTTATATCAAGATGCTGATTACCGATACAGTGTATATGGATTGATGGGATGAGATGATGGAAAGATGCGTCCCGAATGCGAGGAAGATGCGCCTCTTATAACACCACCGGGGCTTGTTTATACCAGATGGTAGCAACTTCTGCAGGGCACGAACAGTGGAGTGGGAAGCTACGAGGGTAGGTAGGAGCGACCCAGCGGAGGGGTTAGTCGTCAATATATAGATCTCTCAGACCGATCCCCCGGCCGTCTCCAGGTGACCGATCTGCATCTTCGCTTCTGGGCTTTGCAACAAGTGTAAGCACAGCTCGCACGGCAAATGGCAGTCTGGGGCCCCGGTAATTGGGCGGGTAGAGTGCGAGAAGCCGGATCCCAGCGGGCGAGGATGAGTTTGTCACTAACTTTCGCACACAGTAATGCGCCGTACACACCAACGTCAGGGCTCGGCCGACGTCAACGGTTGGAACTTGTGGAGACGACCAGTTAGCTTGCGCCCAGCGCCCGTACGCCCGCGCCGGCTATACCAATTACAGTGACGCGTGGTGTGATCGACGGTCAAGCATTGAATCCATTGTCGTCCACGTCCACACGAAGCCCTGCTCTAAATGCGCCTCTTGCGTTGATCAATTGGTGTGCTCTGCGATCTGTGTTTGAGGGAGCATCGCAGCATGATGATGATGAGTCTCGAGTCAAGAATGAGGGGAAGCAGAAGGTGGTACCTGCCGCATGCAGACACTCCCATCCTTTCGAGGGTCTGACGCAGTGACGCGGACGGGTAGATGCTCGAGTAAGCACCTAAAAACCCCTTCTCTCAGAGACCATTATCAAATCGCCAACGCCGTGCAGCGCGCCATGTTGGCTTTGTTGGTTGCCCACAGACCGTCCACTGTGATGCGCCGCTCGCAGCACAGGTAGACATCGCCGCGCCTAGACACATGGCAACGGCATCCAGTGAGTGGTCGACAAACGTTTCATCGTGTGGTGATTTCCGCGTCATTTGTCAACAAGGAGGTGCCTGCAGTCGCAGCACCGGAGCCGCGGAGTCAGAGTTTGAAGGGAGCAGGGGCCCTCTCACGATGCCCGGCAGATTATTCAGCTCCACAGCCACGCGCGGTACGCTTTTTTAACTAGCAGTTGCACGGATCGCAGTTTGGGATTTTTTCTTCAAGTTACTCTGCTTGAAGTCTCCAGTCTCCACAACAGGTTCAGCTGCAAAAGGAAGGGATCCGGCCTTGTTTCCACTCGAGCGGCGGAGCTCCCATGGGGATGGAAAACCCCGTTCGGACAATGCCGATTTACTCGGACCGGCGCTTTAAGGCAAAAGAAACCTCAGCAACCCGTGAATCGCCGGCTGAGGCGCCTGCAGGGCGGTTTCTGGACTTGGCAAAGAAGGTGCGCCAGCGCTTCTCTGCAGGAAACAACCCTCCGCATGCATGACGGTGTTGTCAGAGACCGTGCTTCGAGGCTGTTGCTTAGCAAGCCTCGCGCGTCTCGCCAAGTATCCAAGCTCACTGTCAGGATATTGGCATCTTTTAGCTTGTCAACTGTTTGGTAAAATGCCCGAGTATTCCTGCTACGGTCGTGCTTGCCGTGAGCTACGAGTAGGTGCGTGTTTCAACTTCGTCGTGCAGCTTCTTACAAACAGTTTGTTCCGCTGCTTCGTATCTAGCCCATTCTCGGCGGCAATATTGAGTGTATCTTGCTGGCTTCCGTCCTGTGTCTCACTCTGCCGTTTTTAGTGTCTGCTATCTGTTTGTCTCCCTCTTCGATGTATGGACATCACTTCTGGATTCTTCGGGTAAACGAACAACATGAATACCGAGGACTCGGAGTATGGCAGATGTCGTTCCACAATTTGAATATTTTAGTGTCCACGAATCCATGGTACCTGAGGAACACTTCCTGTGTCCTGGGCCTCTCGTCCGTGAATGTCGCAACTTTCGGCTCCAACGTCCGGAGATCACAGTCTGTGTAGTAACGTTCCGTCGTTCCAAATGTGCCCGTGGTCGCCGTTACAGACTGCACTCCATAAACAGTGCTCAAACTGTTGGGGCTGCATCGTACTCCATTCCGTCCTTCTAGGTTGTCTCGGAGACTCTTAGTGTGCCATCAGAAACCTTCAAGTTGATTGTTGTTGTTTTGATGCATGTCCGTGACAGAACAGCCACAAGAGAGCTGGGCCGCGATGTGCTCTCAGGTTCACTTCGCTGCCACTGCTTGTTGAAATGGCCAATCCATGCTGCTCCCGTAAGGCATATCCGTGAATAGAGAGAAGCCATGTGTGTTATCCGTACCGCGGTACAACTGTCACAGTTCTTTGTCTTATCTGCTACCTCACCACTCATCTTGCGTCAATCTCATAGTTTACTTCACTGTGTCTTTAAGAAAACCATCGCATCTGCTGCTGATACAACGATCTTTCACTCTGTTCGACGTGAGCTTTAAAGCTGCACGGACGGCTGGTTTAGAACCAAGCCCGGCTCAAGGAACAGTACGGGAGATCGTCGCTAACACAGGTAGAGCGACTGCCAACCTAGCGTTGCACGCTTCCCGCTGTGTGGAAGAAATAACGGGACCGCCGATCTATGCGATTGTGTCGAGTCTTTGATTTTTCGATGGTGAGGTTGACTTGTGCCCACTTGCTCCGCGGCCTTCCGGAAGGTCACAGAACCCAAACCAGGACGAACATACGTTGATACCGTGCAAGCGTCAGAGTAATTTGCATTCTGCGCTTCGACGATGTGATGAACATGGTACTGCACTGCTCTGTGTTACTTCTCTGTCGTCCAAATCCCCTTATCCCCTTCGTCGAAATAATGTTTCTTTGGAGATGTTTATCACATGAGTGCAAGACATATAGTATATCATTCATATTGCCCTCTGGCAAAAGCGAATGGCGCCAGCCGATCCGTTTCCTCTCTACCTTCGAAACTGGATACAGATGCAACATGTAGTTGAGGTAAATACAACAGGACGGATTATTGCAACGGGACAATCGGCTCCAAAAGCATCGTCAAGCGCCACATCAGGGTGGGTGCTGTCTCGGGAGCGGATCACACACTTCTATATACGGCCTTGGTTCGACGTGAAACTCACGAACATTTTCTGTTTATGCCCCATGCACGCAACTCAAAGAGGTGCAGTCCCCAGAGAGAGGTGGGCAGAGGGAGATTCTCATGATCTCAAGACTGACCACTTTGTAACGCGAAAATATCCATCCTTCATGAACTCTTCATACAATCCGATCTATTCAATACTGCGCCACACACTGTATTCTATCCAATTATATATCATCACAAACCTAACCCTCCTCACCTCGTCCCACCCGCAACCAACCTTGCCCCCCAAACCCCGTTACTCACCACCGGCCCAACCGAACTCTTCATATAGCAAGCCGAGCCCGAGTAACTCACACCCACACACCCCGCCTTCGCCGCACACGCCTCAATGCAGCCATTAAACGTCGACGTCGACACCGACGCCATATCCCCCGCCGCATGGTCAACCCCGCACTCAACTACGAACCTAGCACCCGTGGCCGCAGTATACGTCGTCCCGTCCGCAGCCGGGCACCTGATCGTCGTCTGCGCACTCGCCGCAGGCGCCGAAGTGGAAGACGGTGTCGCAGACGTCGTCGAAGACGAGGCGCTCGCACTGGCCGCACCCGCACTGCCGGCTTTCGCGTACGCATTAAGCCTATTGCTGCCGCCGCAGTACTCGCCCGCGTTGCCCTTGCACTTCATCGTGCACCCCGTGCCAACATTCGTCGCGCCGGCAGCGATGCCGTTGCCGCAGTAGCACTCCGACCCGTACTCGACGCCGAAGTAGACGTAGGTTTGGCAGAAGGCGGCGCACAGCTCGACCGTGGTGGAGGCGTTGGCAAAGCTTTTGGCGGAGAAAGTGCGCGGGCTGTTGGGCTGCGCGCCGGTCTCGGAGTAGCAGCCGATGTGGGTGTAGGTTGCGGAGCCGGCGGAGACGGTTTGGACGGTGGCGGGGGTGGCGTTAGATGAGGGAGAAGAGGTGGTGCCGACAGAGGATGAGGACGGCGGCGAGGGCGATAAAAAAGACGTTGATGTGGTGGTGGGGGTTGCGGAGGAGGTGGCTGATGATGAGGTGGGCGTGGGTACGGGTGTACTGGAGGTTCTCACGCTGCTTGATGTTGATGAAGTGGCAGAAGCCGCCGCAACAGTACTTGATGCGGAACTTGCAGCCACCGGCCCGGTCAGCGTCCAATTACTGAAGAAGTTCAGGAACACCGGAGAACTGCTCCACTTCATAGGGCCGTAGTCGAAGGGCCAAGTGTGTCCCAAGCCAGCAATCTTGTAATGCGTAACAGGAGCAACGACTCCATTCCCAGCTGACTTGCCGAACTCATACTTTGTAACGTTGCCGTCGTAGTAGGAAGTTGTCACATTCGAGGATCCATAGCCGTCTCGAATCGCCCAGTTGGTCATATAAAGTGGAACAGCCGGCATGCACTGGTAGTTGTGGTCGCCGCCGTAATAGGGTATCTGCCCGTCCGTGTCGCCATGGATTTCAATGAACGGGATGCCCTGACGGCTTGGTTTACACGGTGGCATGTCAGCAGTCCAACCACTGCATGCGCCAGTATAGCCGTGGCCTGGATAGAAGGCACCAGAATGAGAGCCGAAGGCTGCGAAGATTGTTGAAGTGGTTTCGTTGCAGGCCAGATGGCCCGTGAAACCACCGCCGTTGGACTGGCCTGATGCGTAGATGCGGTTCGGATCGACGCAGTAGCTTGCGGAAACGTACTTCACGAGTTGAGCTACGAAGCTGATGTCATCTACACCGGCAGCGGCATAAGGTGCACCTTGCCAAGCGTTCTGTGACGGTGTCAATCATGTTCCAAACTGATAGCAGTCGTAGTCAATGGACTTACACTGATACCGTCGGGATACACAACGATCGAGTTGAGATTACGAGTCTTGTCAGAGAAACCACTGGTTGCTTCCTGGCCGGCACCGGTTCCGCCCGAGCCATGAAAGGAGAATATCAGTGGAGCAGGCACATTGTTGTTGTATTGGGAGGGAATGTAAATCTTGTACTTCCGTGCCGTATTATCGGCTGTCGTGAAATCGAAGTATTGGCCACTTCCACCTGCTGTCAAGGTTGAAGGCAATGCTTTTCCACAGCCAGCGCTGGCAGCAGCAGCGGCAATGCCGGCGAACAGTCCTACGGCCACGACTCGCATGTTGTGAATGCGTGGTATGGCTTCTATGCGGCTGAAGCTCCTACCAAGGATAGCCAAGAGAGGATAAAAGAAGACTACCAAAGGTTTAAGAAGGTCAATGGAACCCGTGTTTTGGACGATCAAATGTCTGGTTCTTTGTCCACCTTCTTCGCTCAGGCTCTTACCCGGGAGCCTCAATACCAAGGAGTGATCTGGATGAACCCTACTGCCATCTGGGCATACGAGAGCCGACAACCGCAAGCAGCATGGCTGATTCGAGATTGACAGAGAACACATCCCGATGGTCACCCAGCGTTAAGCTCATTGGTTCGCAAATCAGAATCCCTTTGGTTCGCAAATCAGAGTCTCTTTGTTAGCCGCATGCATGGCGCAAGAACAGACAATCGTCAATGGCAGTGCTGTAACCCTCAAAGCCGAGCACTCATACTCGCTGAGCTCTGGCCATGACTCTTGTCACCGCGAACATTGCTTCCGATGCGGGTCCGTCGCGCATATACCTGAATAGCAAACACAGTGTAATGATACAAGCTAGAATGCGGAATATGTAGCCGATGCATGTTCAATTGTGAACAAGATCAGAGAACAGTAGCACAACTCGACAGCTTCTAGCGAAAGCGAATATAAAGCATTGCGTAGATAGCATCTATCATCGAGCTTGTTTGTAGCCGACTCTCCACATTGTAATGGACACACTGGAGGGCAGCGAACATATATAAGCCGACATGGACAGCCCATGCTTGCGAAGAGGGTTTTCTAGCGGCAAAAGCACAGAGAGACATTATTCGGAATTTTACTTGCAAAACAGTGTTCAGTCATTTCTATAAAAGAGAGGTAAAAACAAGCACGACGATTACGAAAAGCTACGGACGTTCCAAATAAAATGCTCGGAGCGAGACAGATTCCGGACAAAGAAAAGTTGGTGACTGGAGCAAACCCGTTTGCAGCCATCGAGCGGGCAAGGGATCGAGGAAATCTATTATGACCAATCTAATAATGGAAAATTTGTATGGGTGATTGCTTTAGTGATGCTGAGAGAATGAGGTGTGAGGCACAAGCTAAACGATGCCAGAGCTTGTGTCGGGACGGTCACGTGATACACCCAGCCAAACAAATCTTTTGACACAAGTTTATAGGCAAATCCAACCACCCTAACCGTCACATACGGCCATAGGTCGGAGAGAACAGAGGATCCCGTCCGCTCTCCTAATACTTAAGCTCCGAACCGGCAGATTAGTAGTTGAATGGGTGACCGTCAGGGAATACCTGCTGCTGTATGTTTTGTTTCGGCAAGGGTTGTTGCTTTTACCTTTTTAAAGGTTAAGTTACTGATTCTTGAGATGCGGTGGGAGTGGGAGATTGACTAGGGTTACAGGAAAGACTGGAAGAAAGAGAACCCCAATGGACTGTGATGGATGGTAGAGGAAGGTGAGCAGACAGCGCTCGAGAAGGGGCGACGAGGAGGAGTAAGTTTAGTACGAGAACAAACTCAAATTTTATTGACTTCTGTACAAACGAGCTCAATTTGCGCCCAATTTCAAGGTTGTTTCCTTCCAACCCCCCATCACCGTTTCCCAGCATAAACCTGATCCGGCCTCCTCCACTCTCCACTCCCCTTCCTCCCCCTGACCCCACTCTTCACCTTCCCCACAAGCTCCCTCTTCGTCGGCCACAGATAATTCACCGGGCTCTCCGCCCCGACAAAGACAAACGCATCATACACCGCCGCGCCCGCGCACGCCCCCGTCCCCGTCGCAACCCACGGCCCATACACCCACCACCCGTTCATAAAAATCTCCCTGCCATACCCCGCCCACAGCGCCACGAGCCGCGGCCCCAAGTCGCGCGCCGGGTTCAAGGCCGGCCCCGTATTGCCGCCCAGCGCCATCTGGACGAGCGCGACGAGCAACCCGATGACGAACGCGTTCATGCCCGCGCCGGGCGGCGAGTTCTGGTCGTCGCCGAGCGCGAGCACCGCGCACGCCAGCACGCCCGCCGCCGCGAACTCGCTGAAGAAGGCCGTCTGCGCGCTGACGAACGGCTGCGGCGCGGTGAAGAAGGCCTTGCCCGTCGGGCTGGTGGCGGAGAGCGCCGGGTCGGCGTGGCGGATGGCGTCGTGGTGGAAGGCCCATGCCAGCGCGCCGCCGGCGAGGCCGCCGAGGAGCTGCGCGGGGATGTAGATGGCGCAGCGGCGCCAGGGGAAGCCGCGGTACAGCGAGAGCGTGAAGGAGATGGCGGGGTTGAGGTGCGCGCCGCTGACGCCGGCGGCGAGGTAGATGCCGATCATGGTCGCGAGGCCCCAGCACTGGGCGGTTGCGTAGGTGCCGAAGCCGGGCTCTTGGGAGAGGACGGCGGAGATGTTGGCGGTTGTGCCGAGGAAGATTGTTAGGGTTGTCTGTTGGGGGGGAGGGGTCAGTGTTTGGTGGTGAGGGATGTGTGTAGTACGAGAGCCAGGGTTCAAGGAGATGGACGCATTAGGGAAGCTTGAACACAGCGAAACCAACTCGGCAGACTGGCGTGAAGAGAGTTTCCAGCCAGATCGATCCACATTCCTTCGCAGTTTGAAAGACTCGTGCACGGCTGCAGTGCTTCGTCCCAGATGACACCACTCACACTCACACTCACCGCGAGAAACTCCGCAAGCGGCTCCGGATACCTCGCCCGAAACCTCCCCCACCGATTCCTAAACTGGTCATAAAACTGCTGCTCCATCTTCCTCCTCTCCTTGTCCAGCCTCCTCTCCTCCTCCTTCTCCCCCAAACTCCCCTCCTCATCCTCCCACCCTTCATCCTCCGTCCTCGTGGCCTCAGTGGACAGCCACTCACCCTGCGGCACAGCACCAGCCTGCTCCGCCGCCTCTTCGTCCTCACGGCTCATGGCCGCCATGTCAAACGGGCTGATTCCCGCCTGGGAGAGGCGGACCTCCGGCTCCGACGAGATGGGCGAGAGGCCGAGTCCATCACGGGCTGCCGCACCGTCTTCCTTCGATGTGGGAGCAGCAGCGCCATCATGCGTTCGCAAAGGCCTAGGGCGCCAGTCGAAACCAGCCGTGCGGCTGCCGGCCGTACGTTGGCGCGAGGGCACTCGAGTACCAGTCCTTATTCTCTCGGGTCTGACTGCACGGCTCTGGCCCCTTTCGAGATCATCGGCTTTGGCGCCGTCGTGGGTTTCGGCGGCTTTCTTGTCGGAGGTGGAGAGGCGCTTCATGCCGGGGCGGACCTGCGGGCTGCGTTAGTGGACTGGCGTTTGGGGTTGGTAGGGGGTTGTGCTTACGATGTGAGCTAAGGGTTCACTCAGCCCGAAGAGTGGCTGCGGGGCTTGCCCGTACCAGGGGTTGAAGTTGTAGTAGTCTTGTTCGACTTCGGCCTGCCGCCGGGTCTGTTGGTTGCTGCGGTGTGAGATTCATCAGGAACAGCACTTGACAGAGAGATGCATGACGGTAAGACGTGAAGTCCCTTGAGATATACGAAATCGTGGGTGACATGCTCAAATACAAGTTCATTTGTCGAAGGGGTCAAACAGGACTCGAGATCGGAAGCAGACACCTTTGGATCGATGCAGCTTCACATTTCAGGAACAAAATATGATCGAAACCACGGAACGCCACACTCACCACGCCAATTCTGCAGGTGCACCTTCGCGAAGCATTATGCCATGGTTCCTCTCATGACTGCGCACAAAAAGTGAATATTAAGAATCTAACACATACGTCAACGTCGCACTCGGATCCAACCCCCCCCTCGTCTTCTGCCTCGTCATCGCGCGCTCCGCCGTCTCCGTCCTGGTCGGACTCTCCAGCGGCTGCGTCGGCGCATTGCGCAGGAACTCGTTGGTGTTCCAGCGCTGGGCGGTGGACGTCCGCCGAGGCGGAGCTGCGGAAGATGTGGAGTTCGAGTGGTGGTGAGGGGCCACCTTTTCGAGGTTGGGGGATTCATCCTCTTTGGTTTCTGGGGCTGAGTTGTTAGAGGTGGTGGAGGATGAAGTAGAGTGGGGGATGGTCGGAGGTACCTTGTTGGTCACCCTCCCGCGACATGATCGGCTTGTTTTATGGGGACTGGATCTTCAATGTGCATTGATGCGCGACACAGACGCGCAGAATCAGTTTGAGACATATAAACTTTGACTGCAGCATGCACTTGCAGCGGATAGTGAATGTCTGAGACGACGAGAGACGAAGAAATGGCATGTTTAAGGTGACAGCATTCAACCAGCTTGTAATTCATCGTCCCGTGATGATGGCCGTTGCAAGGGACGGGATGCTGCAGCCAAGTTACGTAGCGTCCGTGCGCGAGACGGCTTTGAGCCACGTGATTTGAAGAAATACACGTGATTCTCCAGCGTCTTAATGTCCAGCATACTTTTCACAAGTATTTGAAGAAAAAACCTGCAACTACACAATGCTGACCTGTGCAAACTGTATATGTTAGCGAAACGCCATGGCACATCCAATCGTTTGTCATCAATGTCCCTGCACCACCTCCCCCCTCCCTCTTCCATCACCCACTGCAAGTGGATGTTCCGGCACAAACCCTGTCTCGTCAGTCCTCATCGCTCCTCCCTGCGCCCCCTCCACGCCCATCCCCCCCACCCTGACGTCCACCATCCGCTGCGGATGATACGCGGTATCTTGCCCCCCAAACGCCTCTACAGGGCCATGCATCCCGACATGCCCCTGCGGATCCGACAGCGTGTACGTGCGCTGCATCTCGTACTCATCTGCCGCGGCATCGTCGTCAGAAGACGAGTACCCGTAGTCGTCGTGCCGGCGACGGCGTGGGGCCCCGATTCCCTGTTGAGGGAAGGGGAGGGTGGGGGGAGGACCGTATGCGGAGTATGTCGATGCCGAGGGAGGAGTGTCTTGCGAGGACGGTTGAGTTGGATCTACGGCTGCGGGCGGTGTGCCGTGGTGGTACTCGGCCTCCTGGCGGCGGCGCTGCGAGGCATGTATCTGCTGGCGGAAGACGTTGCCCTCATGCCCCGCCTCCGCCTCCCCAGATGCCATAGCCGTCGAGTACCCCATCCTCTGCTCCTCATCTCCTGCAAACGCCGGCGCACGGAGCGGCTCGACACCCAGGTCCGCGCGCTCCAATGGATCCGGCGGCACGGGTTCGCGTCCCCAAGACCGGATCGGGTACGCGCGGCCCTTGCGCCAGGTCTCCGACACAGGCGGGAAGTACTGCCTATACGACCCCCAAGCGACGAGCATGCCGAGCAAGCTGCCCGAAATCACGTCGAAGGGGTGGTGGCGGGCGTCCATGATGCGGGATCCTGCGATCAGTGCGGCGCCGAGGGTCGGGATGAGAATGACAAAGGTCTTCCAGACCTCGCCCTTTGAGTCCAGGATGTGCAGTTTGGCGGCGAGGTAGAGGGAGAGGTAGAAGAGGCCGGCGAAGGAGGAGCTGCTGTGGCCGGAGGGGAAGCTGCGGAAGCCGTCTTTGAGGATATTGTTGTCGGTTTGCGTGCAGATGGTATGATTTGAGAGGCCGTAGGATGGGGGGCCTGGGTCGACACTGCCGGGTCGAGGCTGGCAGCGGTCGAGGAGATCGGGACGGGGCTTGCCGATGGCGTTTTTCAGCGCTCCGGTGATCACGAAGGCGGCGCCGACGGAGAGGAGGAGGCCTAGTATACCGCAGTTGAGCTCCCATAGTCTGTCTTTCAGCCGATATTTGCCTGTCAGCGGCCTCCTCCGTCCTGACGACGTTGGCGTCTGCTGATGGGAGAACAGGCCGTCTATAAAGAGTGTGTATGCAGCGATGATTGCGGCGGGACCGAAGACGGCTATCGCGACTGCTAACCAGATGGGAACTCGCTCATGGACGGCGTAGGGGTATTGTAGGGTGTAGTTGTTGAGGGAGAAGTGTTGGTGGAAGGGCTCGACCGCATCCAGTGCGTAGAAGGCGATGATGAGAACGCTGCAGCTTCTTGTCAGCTTATATCGCTTCGGGTAGGAGGCCGTGTGCTATCTCGAGCCGTGAACGGTGGTGAACGTACATGATGATGACATAGTCGAGGACGTATCTGTTTCGATTAGCACTCGTCCGGACAATACAGCTAGGTCAGCGGAAGGCAGATTGACGTGACCTACGATAGTATGACCTTGTTGGGGAGCTTCTTCTTTGAGAAGGGCAGCTTTTGGGCTCCCGACCATCTTTCCATGATAGCTCAATTGTTCTCTGTGCCCGGGGACATAAAACAGTGCTTCTCTATGACCACAAGTCGATCCAGTTGAGCGAGAGGATCGAGCAGCCTGCTCAATTATAGACACGCGCTCAGCTGCTGCGTTTGATGTAGGCGGTCTCCGTAAGCTCGAGGCTGCCGAGCAACTGGGTATCACTGCCGGCGGCTTGGCAAGAGCATGTGCACTGAACTGAACCAGCTCAAGGGAACATAACGACACACATATAGGGTCTACTGTTGCTGACAGTCAATATGGCGGGCTGTGCTGAAGCAAGAATAGGTTGATGCAGCAGGGCTACGTCGGCCTAGTGGCTGAGTCGGGCCTTGGAGGACAATGCATCACTCCCGCCAATCCGAAACATGCTGTGACAGTCACAGCAGCAGCTGGCGACAAGCAACGTAGTGGCCATGAAGAGTGCATAGCGAACCACCAGATGCTTGAGCGTCACCAGGTAATTCTGAGCTCCATAGACAAGTAGCAGTAGAATAGAGTGGGCGTTCCAGCGGAGATATGTATTAGATGACAGCTTCCGGAAGGGTCCAAGCCGCGGCCCGACTGCCACTTCTTCAGTCTGGAGCTCTCTGCGTTCTTGTCACAGATGATTCTCTATGTTTTATTCCTGTCTGTCCTCATTGTGTTCTGTAGGCTGTATAGAGTCCTCCCATAGTTTTGCTTGGGGTATCTCATCATGTCCAACATTGCAGGCATAGACCGATATCTTCATCTCCCACCTTCTCGTGTCTCTTTCTACCTAACCGCAAGTGCTGCATCTCTCGGCATCCTCGTCATTCTCAAATCAATTCACAATGCCACAAGATCACCATCTCCTATTGTCGTTGAGTCGCCCGGATCGACGTTAATACCTAAACTATCCGCTGAGGAAGCGAGCAACTTACCCTATCCACCGGACGTACTACCCGGAGCACGTGATGTAACGACTCCTTATGGTACCATCAGAGTATACGAATGGGGTCCACAAGATGGCAGAAAGGTCCTTCTTGTCCATGGGATAAGTACACCTTGCATCGCGCTTGCAGGCGTGGCTGAGAGGCTGGTGGAGAAAGGGTGTAGAGTAATGCTGTTTGGTGAGTATGGTACCCCGTAACCAGACATTCTGTGAAGACAAAAACTCTGTTCTTTCATTCTCTTTTCTCCATCATCGATTCAAATTCCCAACTCAGACACCGTCGATGTGGACCTGAAGGAGCAGTCAATCATGTGTAGTCTACCCTCATTCGCACGTCTATCTGAAGGTCATCCCGATTCAGTCCTATCACACTACGTTATCCGTTTCTCTTACCTCGTGAGTTATGCGCGGTACGCGTTTTACCCCTAGTATGTTTCAACGACTATCAATTCCGCTTCCGCTCTGTCTTTGTCCATCACCACGCCACAGAGAATCGCGATAGTACCATTCCTCATTCCCCTTGCTCTCTGTCACCCAGGCCAACTAACCCCCCCCCTCACAGACCTCTTCGGCCGCGGCTACTCCTCCGCCCCCCTCGATCTCCCCTACGACACCCGCCTCTACACTACCCAAATCCTCCTCGCCCTCTCCTCCTCCCCCCTCCCCTGGTCCCACTTCTCCCTCCTCGGCTACTCCCTGGGCGGCGGCATCGCCGCCGCCTTCACCTCCCACTTCCCCTCGCTCGTGTCCTCGCTGATCCTGATCGCGCCGTCCGGGCTCGTCAGGACGACGCACATCACCTGGAAGAGCCGCCTGCTGTACTCGACCGCTGGGATCCTGCCGGAGGGGGTGGTACAGTGGATGGTGAGGAGGAGACTGCAGGGCGGGCCTGTCCACTCGAACAACACCGCCGCCACCGGCCTAGCGCCTGCGCCGGCCGTAAAGCCCTGCGACGCGGACGACCCCGTCGCGGCGGAACTCGGCGGCGTCGCTCCGCCCTCTGCCTCCTCCTCCGCAGCTACGCCAGCACCACCGACAGGACCCTCCTCGTTCGACGCGGCGCCGCTGTTCCCGCACCGGCCGCTCGTCACCGTCGCCTCGGCCGTGGCGTGGCAGTTGCAGCACCACGCGGGCTTCATCCCGGCGTTCGTCAGCAGCATCCGGTTCGGGCCGATCCATGATCAAGCGGAGAACTGGAGGAGGATAGGGGGCAGGCTGGCTGCGCAGAGGGAGGGGGGTGGTGCGGAGGGCGAGGGGCTGCAGGGAGGGAAGGTGTTGATGGTGTTGGGAAGGACGGATCCGATTATTTTGAGGGAGGAGATTGTGGAGGATGCGGAGGGGGTGCTGGGGCGGGAGGGGGTGGAGGTCTGTGTGTTGGAGGCGGGGCATGAGGTATGTTTGATGCGCTGTGCATGTTGTTGTTTTAGTGAGGGGTGAGTTGGTGCTGATTTGGTCGCTGTAGGTTCCGATTACCAAGAGTAAGGAGCTTGTGGATGCTGTGTGGAGGTTCTGGGGTAATGATGGGACGGCTGCGAGGGATGGAAACTAGGTGGAGGTTGACCAAGATGCGTGACAGAAGTGTCGCGAACTAACGCTTTGTCTACCTTAAAGCAAAACTTCAAACCTGGTGCCCAAACGCCAATGCTCGAATAGTACGCCTACAATTCCACGAATCTTTGATAAGTCGACTATCTCTGTCTCTCCTTTCCCTTGCCCTTGGGCTTCCCTTCAACCTCGATACCCTTCACTCCCTTCATCAACCTCAAACTCCTCCTCTTCGCCTTCTCCTCCTCGACCTCCCAAGCCCCACCACTCAACAGTCTAGCAAACGGCCCCCTCCGTCTCAACAACTCCTCGAACCCACCCTGCTCCACCACCCTCCCCTGATCCAGCATGACCACATTCTCCGCAATCGCCATCATATCCCTCGAATGCGTGATGATAATCACCGTCATCCCTCTCTCCCTCTCTCTCCCCGTCTCCGCCCCACCCCCACGACCCCTCCTCCCCGCATGCACCAACTCCCTCACCGACTCCCTCACGACCCGCGCACTCTCCACGTCCAGCGCGCTCGTCGCCTCATCCAGGATCAGCACGTCCGGCCTCCGCACCAACGCCCTCGCAATCGCCACCCTCTGCGCCTGCCCACCACTCAAGCCCATCCCGCCCTCGCCGACAAGGGTATCGTACCCCTGCGGCAGGCTGGCAATGAACTCGTGCACGCCCGCCGCCTCCGCTGCCGCCCGGATTGCCAGCCGGTTGTTCAGCGGACTGGACCAGCGCAGGCCGTACGCGATATTCTCTGCTATCGTCGCCGGAAACAGCGTCGGTGTCTGCGCGACGACGGTGACGAGGGCGCGCAGGGTGGGCGTGTGGATGCGCTTGATGTCGCGGCCGCTGAGCGTGAGGTCCGGCGGCGCGTCCAGCGTGATCGGGCCCGTAGTGTACAGGTTCAGGAGCAGCGAGGCGATGGTGCTTTTGCCGGAGCCGGAGGAGCCGACGAGCGCGGTGCAGGAGCCTGCCGGGATGTGGAGAGAGATGTCGCGCAGGATGGGCTGGGTGGGGCGGGAGGGGTAGCTGAAGGAGAGGTGGTTGAGGTGGATGTCGCCGACGGTGGGGATGCGCGTGTTGCCGACGTGCTCGTGGGAGGTTTGGGGGAGGGAGGCCAGGCGGCGGAGGCGCGTGGCGGATTCGCGGGCCGTGGACATTTGGGGGATGAAGGAGACCATGGAGTTAACTGTTGTCAGGGCGAAGGTTAATTGGGTGAAGACGGTCAGGATGTGCTCGGTGTCAAACTGCTGCGAGGAGACTAGAACGGCGCCATAGTAGAATATGAGCGCTGTTACGAAGAGGATGGCGGAGTCGGTGAGGCCGAAGAAGGCGCCACAAAACATCGCTCTGCGCAGACCAAGTCTAAGGGCATTTGTAGTTGCTCTCGTGTATTTTGTGCGAAAGTACGGCTCCAAAGTCATGGATCTCACAGTCTTGATATTTGTAAACGTCTCAGTGAATATGGCGCCAGCAGCCTCACCAGCATTGTGTGACTTGTTGTCCATCTTTGCGGTGATAGCTTCGAAGCTGGTAGTGAGAATGTAGAGAAACGGGCCTGTGGCTAGGCCGACGAGCGTGAGCTTCCAGCAGCTCTCCAGACTCCAAACGACTGCCGTGGCCATCATCAGAATGGCGACGAAGATGAAGCCGGTGAAGCGTCCGAGCAAGTTACGCATCTCTTCTGCATGATGGTCGAGTGTCTCTGCGAGTCGGGAGACACTGTTTTGGTCTTTGTCAAAGAAGTCTCGTGGCTGGTCCAGGATGCGCTTCATTGCCTCCATACGTATACCATTGACCCATGTCTGGCCGCAATATTCGAGTTGTGACTGCATGATCATCGAGGCCAAAGCATCACCGACGGCTACTGCGAGCACGGCTAGCGAGTACAACTTCGCTTTGTGCACTCTGTCTTCTTTGATGTAAAAGGTTGTCAGTAGTTTGGAGAATACGAACGAGAAGATAGGCGTAGCCACGGCGTGGGCGATGGCGGCCAGGAAAGCAACGACCAGCAGAACTCGTGGTCTCCAAGTAAGCGCTGGCCAGACGGTCTTCAAAATGTCTTTTAGGCGATCGGGTCCACGCTCGTTGGTCTCGTGTCGGTCACGGCGTAGTCTCCTGAACCGGTGACTTTCCTTCAGTGGGATGGCCGGCAGTGGCTTAGAAACATCGTCGACTACTCTGGGATATCCGATGCCGCCGAGATTGTTACGAGTTTCCACAGCCAGCTGTCCAGTTCGATCCATCATCTTCCCCACAGACTCGACAAGAACATCTGAAATCATGACGCTTCGTGGCCTGAAGCCGCCCCTTCGGTCGAATGGATTGTCGGAAACTTCAGGATCGCTCGAGGGTGACACTGGACTGGGAGTGCTTACCGCCGACACCGAAGCGGGAGGCATTATTCGCCAGAAAGGCGAAACCACACTAGGCAGTCGTAGAGAATCTCGGTTTGAGGGCACACCCAACCGATTGGTAAAGATAGTGGGTATGTACGATATAGTGGCCAAGCCTCGCTCATCAAGATAAAAATCCAGCGGATCAACATAGTTGTCATGTTTAGAGTCCACTGAGCTGACAGCAGATTGCTGATCGACCGATATCGACTCATCGAAGACGATGTTTGGAATGGCTACTGTCCTCAACCCCTTGTCTGGAGAATCCGGAGAGTCAGCATCTAGGACTAGGAAAGCCTGGAACGGTGAACTGGTATCCTCTTCCATTGCTCTTCGGTAGCCCTCTTGTACAACAACTCCTTGCTCCAATACGAAAGCGTAATCCTCTGGCAAGACCTGTGAGATGTCATGTGTGATCACAATGGTGGTCTTGCCCTTCCGCCAACGTCTGATCGCATCCATCACCAGCGATCGTGTGATGTAGTCAAGTGCGCTTGTGGATTCATCAAGAATCAGGATCGGTGTGTCGCGTAGCCTTGCTCTTGCTAGCGCCATACGCTGCCTCTGGCCACCACTCATCGAATTGCCTTTGGCGCCCACCATTGTCCGAAAGCCTTGCGGCATGTCATTGATCATCTCCTGTATCAAGGCGAACTCTGCAGCTTCCCTGACTTCGTCAGTGGTGACATGGTTGTAGTCTTGCCTGCCAAAAGCAATGTTTCGTAAGACCGTCTCTTGGAACAGCACGCTTTGTTGTTCGACCAGAGTAAGGTTGGTGCGAAGCCAATTGACATCGAGGCTATCGATTCGTTTGCTATCAACCAGTATGCGTCCAGATGCCGGATTGTAGAAGCGCATTAGGAGCTGCCCGAGCGTGCTCTTGCCAGATCCACTTCTACCAATAACGAAGGTCATCTCGCCAGCGGGAAAAAAGAGTGTGGCATCGCGCAAAGCCAATTGATCGGGGCGACTCGGATATGCAAAGGAAACCTGGGACATGTTAGCAGCGGAAAATCGCTCAGTAAACGGTTGCGACGAACATCTTGGAATTCGACATCTCCGGTGCACCGTGCTGGGACAGTGTGTTCTGCTTCCCTGTTGTCCTTGCCACCCTTCTGCATCTCTGCTATGACCGCGCGTAGCTTCGCACCAGCCATTCTCCCTTTCTCAAGCACAATCAACAGAGGCACAATCTGAGTGAGGCCGCCAGTAGCCATCAATGCGGCCCAGAACGTGGTAAGTATTTTGCCAGTGTCCATATTCCCTGAATCGAGAAGCGTACTCCCGTACCAAAAGCCTTGGACGAACATCCCTAACGTTGAGAGTCGCATGAAACCAGCTTGACAAGCGTTCCATCGAGCTTGTCG
This sequence comes from Botryosphaeria agaves, assembly GCA_022813555.1. NCBI lineage: Eukaryota > Fungi > Ascomycota > Dothideomycetes > Botryosphaeriales > Botryosphaeriaceae > Botryosphaeria > Botryosphaeria agaves. The sequence continues at coordinate 683 of JAKLMF010000011.1, read as the reverse complement.
GACATAGAAACGTGCAGCCTCCTTGACGGCACATGAAAATTTCCATAGTTCAGAGTCCTGTCCGTTGAAGCACTTGACCATCTCAATAGCAGAAAATGCATTGGTGGAATGTTTGGCAGCCTCGCTCAGTTTTTCGTGCTGAGCGTCGATGTTTGGCTGCATGCGTGAGGAGAGAAATCCCATAACCAAGATGATGAGAGGAACAGTGGCTAGGATGACGAGCGTCAGTTTCCATGAGAAATACATCGCCATCCCAAACGAAGCGAACGTGGTTGCCAAATTCTCGATCGTGGTGCCCAACGGCTGCGACGTCGCCATCTGGAGCTCCTGAACTTGCCTACGATCGATGAGCTGGGTTCGAGCTGTAGTATTAAAGAAACACTCACATTTGCAACCGAGTGGCCAAGGCTCCTACTCCGTTCTTCCGCATGTCGTACCACTCCATGTCTCTTTCGATCAAGCCGTTGAACAGCCTGTCACGGGCGCTCTTGGCCTGGAGTTCTCCAATAATCATCCAAGAAGTGAAGTAACCCCCTTGAAGTGCCCACGCTGCCGAGCCAAGTGCCACAAGGTAGACGCAGCATTTGGAGACCGTGTCCATGAAACTCGATTTGGTGATGGTACCACCTCCATAGGAAGCAAAGGCTGAGAAGAGCTTGCCCAGGATGAACGCCTGTGTGGGG
>JAKLMF010000119.1:0-28761 GCA_022813555.1 Botryosphaeria agaves | reverse complement strand
CACCGAAGTACTTCTGGTCGGCTTTCGCCTTTTCCGCGTAAAGTTTCGCTGCTTGCTCTTCCCAGTTGGAGATGTCCGCAATCTTTTTGGATGCTAGCGCCTGCGCCTTCTTCCATGCGGCCTCCATCGAAGGTAGCTCGTTGCTGAGCAGAGAGTAGGCCTTCTCTAGACTTCCGATTTTGCTGCGCAGCTCCTCTGGCGTCATCTTCTCCAGTTCTTCCACAGAATCCGACGTAGCCTTGGCTTCTCCCAATAGCAATCGCAAGCGCTCAACCTCCGTTTCAAGGGCGGTAATCCGGCTTTCGCGAGCGCTTGCCAGCTCTTTAATCTGATCCAAAGAGATCCTTTGCTGTTCCTGAGCTGCCTTTTTGATGGTGAGCTCCGCAACGAGCTCATCGCGTACATTGCGGATCCTGGTCAGATCGGTTTCGGCCCTGGCACGTTGGCTCTCAACCTCGCTTATCTCGGTCCGCGACTCCTCTTCCATTTGACTACGAAACTGTGATCGCTCGGCCTGCAGTTTTTGTGCTTCTTCTCGGAGTCGCACATTGGTCGCTTCTAGGTGGTTTATCCGCTGAATGACCTCCTCGTGCTGCGACTTCAGGATCTTGAACGTGGCGCTCTTTGCGTAGTCATCCTCTGATAACCCTGCAAGCCTGATTTGCAAAGCAGTTACCGTCTTTGTTAGATCAGCGTTTGCGGTCTCAAGCTGTTCTAGCTGCTCTTTTCGCTTGTCCGCGATGGCAACGGCCTCTTTGCGTGCGGCCTCGATGTTTTTGTCCATGACCGCGCCATCGACCACCCCATTAGCATCGTTATGCACTTCAGTTTCTGCCTTGACTGGACGGCTGCTCTGAGTGGCTTGCTGTTCTAATTTTGCGACTGCAGTACTCTGCATCCTGTCCATCTTTCTCTCGGCTTTCATGTATCTCTCCGACGCTTTTTCCAGCTGCTCGAAAAGTTGGTCCTTCTCAGCTGTAAGCTGTTGCAACTCTACAAGGTGAGATTTCTCCGCAGCGAGGAGTTTCGATATCTGTTGCTGTAGAGGCGTAACCTCTGGCGAAGCAGCAGGGAGCTTGTCAAACAAGTCTGACAGCGCAGCCTTAATATTGTCTGACCTTGCCGCGAGATGCTCCTGGAATCTTCCCTCGTCTGCGAACCATAGCGAAGGCGGGAAATGGGAGTTCTGCCCGGGGTTAGATTCACCAAGTGAGTAGAGGTCGTTCGCACGGATTCTGATGAAGTCGATTAACTGCCGAAACCACTCGTCGATGATGCGCAGATGGTCGTCGTGATATGTTGCGCGCTTTTCCATTTCTGTTACGCGCTCCACGAGCATGGTCTTCTCGCGCTTGTACTCCTTCATTTGCCGTACGAGGGCGTCTTTCTGGTAGGGCTGTGGATTCAAGGAAGTTAGCCAAAAGGGGTTTTCTACATGCCAAAGCTGTAACAATGAGTGACAGGGACCGACGAACCTCTAGCCATGTGGGATCCTGATCTTGGTCCGATGACGCCTTGGTACCGTTGACAAGGGTAGCTTGTCTCTTTGCCGGCGGTATTGAATCATCGAAGTCAGGAACCGCTGCCCTCTTGCGATCCTCCATCTTGACAAGGCCAAGTGCTGGGACGGGGACAGGTTGGGCCTCGAGCCGCATGAGAGCTGGCAGGGAGTGATGCGCAAGACCGCGGCGACGTCGTGCGGCGGATGTCAGTGCAGACTTGAGTACCAAACGTTCAGGCGTGACTATGGTGAGGCGACATGTGTAGAGTGGCCAGCAAAAACAAGTGACTGGCTGAGGGATGAGGAGGGTTTCGAGATGAAGTTCTCCCTCCCTTTCGCAACGCTAGGCGTATCTCGCGGCTAGTCTTCGGTTACATGGGGGAAATGTGATTGGCTGTCGTTTCACTTACACACTTGAGTCTTCGATTCATCCCACTACACCTCACCATGCTCCTACAAGCGCGGTGATAGCTGTCCACGAAAGATTGTGAGGGGAGGGTGCGTTGAGAGCTGCCAGCCAAGATGTCGTCTTTCGGTAGCTCGGCTATCAGTACGTAGACAGACAGCCACATGAAGTTGTCCGGCACCAGCTGACTATTGCGTAGACAAGTCGACCAAGAAGCTAGCCCCTAAAGCCCCAGTGCGCCGACGTCCTGGAGCTGCCGCCGCCTCTCAAACCGCTCAATCGACTGCAGAGACCTCCGCTAAACCCAGCGATGACAGCCAAACAGCATCTGCGACACCGCAACCGCCTACTCAAACCATCGAACCGGCGCAGCCCACTCCCGAAGATATCCCTTCAACAGCGCCTCCATCTCAGACACGTGAGGAGCGGATAGAGGATAGCACACAGGGACAGGCGCAGGCTGGGGTGGATGTTCTGCCTGCGCAAGACCCGGTACCAGTTCCTGCACCAGTACCACCGGTGCTAGCCTCAACGCCTGTTCCCAGCAGCGCCACAGTCTCTCAAGCTGCTACAGTATCTGAGTCTCAGTCAACTATTGCTGGAGCGGACAGAACTACTGAACGAAGTGCAGAGGAGCGGCAGGATGAGGATGGCGTTGCTACACAGCGTTCGCCGAAGCGTCGCAGAATTGAATCACCGCAAGAAGCCCAAGTCCCTGGAGCTCCCATACTATCTGTCCCGGAACCAACTGCAGTTCGGGTGACTCGATCATTATCGCCGCGACAAGATGTTCACAACGACACTACAAACGCAGAACCCGCGCCAGTTGCATCTTCGAGTTTGGAAGAGACTATCGCACGCATTCTTCCAGCTCAGGGTTCACTAGAGGCTTCTGCCCCTTCAGGTGGACTTATAACACCGCCCGCGAGCCAGATTCCAGGACCACCACAGGGAATAACAGGTGAAGAAGCAAGCGCTGAGAGGTCAAACGCACCTCTATTTACCGGCCGGGCTCCAACAGTTCCGTCGATGCAGAGAACTGAGACGCTCAATGGTGACATACCTAGTGCGAACGGTCAAGTGACAGCACAGAAAAAGCGGAGAGCGCCACGACCTGCAGCAAACAGTACTCAAGCTAAGCGCAGACGAACAGCAAAGTCGTCCACTGCACAAGGAGAACAGACCACTGAAGCCAGTCCGGGAGCTGGAGATGGGACTGCTGTCGAAACTAACAATGCAGATGCTCCTGCAACAGCTGATGGTGAAGCCGGGGTACCAGTGCCAGGAACTGATATCCAAGCAGGCACAGGCAAGAAACCTCGCAAGACGCGCAAGGACAAGGGCAAACCAAGAGCACCGCGAGCAAGTCAATCGCAACCTGCCGAAGGTGATCAAGGGGGCGCTGCTGCGGGTACTGCCGCACAGCCGCAGAAGAAGAGGCGGCAGAGACGAGCAGCAGCAGGAAGCGAAGCCGCAGACAACGGAGAAGCAGCTACTGAAGATAGTAGTACGACTACGCGTCGTAGGGGTCGGCCGCGGGCTGAGACGCCGCCGGATGCTGAGGAGATCACGATAGACACGAGCAAGATCACCATGGACGAACTTACGAGGGATCGCCCGCGCGGCCAGTTGTCGGAGATCGAAAAGCAGATGCGTGCGATGGATTGGGACGAAGTACTCAGGAGGAGAAGGGAGGAGGCGAAAGAGCTGATCGTGCGATATGTTGAACCCACTGAAGGCGAGGGTGGGGGTGCTCAGAATGAGACGGAGAGGGACGGAGTCGAAGTTGAGGCGGAAGCAGACACGGTGGACGGAGCCAAGTCACGCAATAGCGAAGCTCTGAAAGCCATTGAGGCTGCTAAGGCTGACATGGAACAAGAAGAGGAGGTCATAGAAGAGAACGAGGAGGACCCAGAGAGCCACATGGCTGATCTCATGAAAGAAATCAACCGAGGCCAGGGCCCAGGCCGAGGGGTCCAAATGCGCAATGTCAACGGAGCATGGATCCTTGATCCCGAGTCCCAGATCATCGACCGCCGCGCCGAAGCCAACCAAAACTTCGTCCCCACCGAAGAAGTCGAAGAAAACGACCTGACAAAGCACGTGACCCGATACTCGTTCCTGAACGCGCGAAAGCGCGACCCGGCCGAGCGGACGCGCGGCATCATCAAGAGTGACCGGTGGGGCGAGGACGAGACGAACCGGTTCTACGACGCGCTGCGCATGTTCGGCACCGACTTCTTCATCATCAGCAAGATGTTTCCCGGCAAGACGCGCCGACACATCAAGACGAAGTTTGTGCGGGAGGAGCGGGCGGATCCGGACCGCGTCAACGAGGCGCTCGTCGGCGGCACGGTCAAGATGGACATGAGTGTGTACATGGAGGAGTCGAGGACGGAGGAGAGTATGTATCGGGATCCGAAGGTGGTGGAGGAGGAGCTGAGGAAGGAGGCGGAGGATTGGAGGGAGAGGATTGAGGCGGCGAAGAAGGAGACGGAGGAGTTGGAACGGCAGAAGAAGTTGGCCGGTGGGGAGGAGGGGACGAAGAAGGGGAAGAGGAAGAAGAAGGGTAAGGAGGCGCCTAGGCCGGGAGGAGAGGAGTTGGAGGTGGTGGAAGAGATTGTTGATTGAAAGGGTCTTGCAGGCGTCTGGTCTGGAAGTGGGGAAGGATGCTGTGCATGAAGACATGAACAGGTTCGGAAGGTTCTGGAATGGGAGGAAAACTTGCTGCCTTGCAGCTCTTTGAGCTAGAGATTCTCATAGCTCACCTTGGCTTTTAGACAGTCGATGTTTCCATCTAAAAAGCGGTCTGTAGACAGCCACTGATACCCAATAGTATGACTGATAGACATCCATTGCCTCACGAATATAGTGACCTTTGCATATACGATCTCGATTAACCAGATGGTAGCAGATCGCTCATCCAAGTCGAGACTCAGCTTCTGGGTTCGTCGTGGGCAAGGCTTTCGGGCTGGCTCTCTGACAACTCATCAGCACCACACCCAAGTTTTACCCGTACCTGAGGCTGGCGTGTCAGCCAATCAGCCACCCAGCTCTGGGCTTTCCACATCCTTGGGAGAGAGCTTGTCTTCACGCCTAACAAATTCAGGTCTAAGTTAAAGCCGAGCGAGATGCTGCATGCGCGGTGACGGCAGAATCTCAGTGCCCAAGAGTGCCCAGCATGAAGAACGATGCTCTGCGCTGTCGTCGCCAGTTTCGTTAAAACCCGAGCAGATGACGGTACCATGTTTCGCTGAACGTGGACTCTTCCAATTCAAGAAAGCTTTTGCAATTGTTGTATGCTTGCCTGCACTCGGCGTTGCTGCGATCTTTGGTACGCTCGGGCACCAAGCTTCGTCCCCAGATCGTCGTCCCCTGACTAGAGGCTGGTTCGTCCGCCGTCTCTTCGCCATCTTGCACTCCGATTGGCGGCGTCACGTACATAGTCACCGTGAATGGTTGCCCGTTTCAACATCTGAACAGGTAAACAATCATGCGCATCATCACCGTCGTACAAGAAAGTAATGAGCACAGCTCTCCCAGTTCTCGTGAACGGGCCTCCACCCGCTTGTCCTTCCAACATTGGAGCTGTTGACCGCAGACCGCATCTCTGACGCTGCACCCGCGGTACCAATCCATACTCTATACACCGCATCGCGACAAGCAGCCTCCTCCTCAATCAGCACATTACGGCTCCGCGCATCTAAGAGAAGCTTGTCAGCATCGTCGCGTCCAGTCGGCGACCACAACACGCTTTGCGACAGCCAGTGGACGCGCAGCCGGCTTGATCAGATACCATGGATCCACAAGGTGCTACGGGGCCCGGACAGCAGAAGATGCGCCAGCCAGGTCCTCGCCGCTACGATGGACAGAACGGAAACCCAAAGTACGATACCGAGAACGGTGGCCACTATGGTACGCTCATCCCAGCGCAGCACTGGTTCTACCATCGCGCGATTGTATGCTAGCTTGAATATAGGAACGCTCGCTGACACAATGTGACTGCAGGAGCAAGCGCAACTGTACGTCTGACGAGCTCGCTCCCACTTTCGTTGGTGGACTACTCCAGCCGATCCCAGAGCTGATGATTTGGTCCAGATAGCCGCCGCAGGACATGCACCGTCACCAGAGATATTCACAGGAGCATGGGCAAATGTATATACCTATACTACACGGGTTTAAGATGAAGCACTCACACTGTGATAGGTAAACCAAGGTCTCTCAGACAACTATCGCGACATCCTAAACACATACTGGCAACAGCAAGTCACAAAGCTAGAAACCGACGACCATGACTACAAAATCCATCAGCTGCCATTAGCACGGATAAAGAAGGTCATGAAAGCCGACCCAGAAGTGAAAATGATATCCGCCGAAGCCCCCATCCTCTTCGCCAAAGGCTGCGACATCTTCATCACCGAGCTGACCATGCGCGCCTGGATCCACGCCGAAGAGAACAAACGCCGCACGCTGCAGCGCTCCGACATCGCCTCCGCCCTCGCCAAATCCGACATGTTCGACTTCCTCATCGACATCGTGCCGCGCGAGGAGGCCTCCTCACACAAACGCAGCGCGGGCCAGCAGAGCAGCGCCAGCGCCGCCGCCGCCCAAGCGTCAGCAGCAGCCGCCAGCGTCTCCGCCGTTGTGCCGCCGCCCCAGGCCGTGCAGCAGCAGACGGGCGTGCACCCGCCGCCGCAGCACCAGATGGCGCCGCCGCCGGGGCCGCCGGATTACGGGATGCAGCACCTGGGCCAGGAGCCGGAGTACCGGCCGCAGCCGGGCATGTACCCGCCGCATGTGCAGCCGGATCCGACGTATGGGCAGCCGCCGCAGCAGATGTTTGAGCAGAGCATGTATGGCGGGTATGGGATGCCGCCGCAGCAGGTCAGTTGGGAGACTGCCGTTCTATTGACTGAGTGATGTTGAGAGGGTTTGGCTAATGGAGCGGTGGGCGTAGATGTACCAGGTCGGCCAGCGAGCGCCTGATCCGGGCCCGGGTGACCCGACGCACAGTTACAGAGGGCATGCTGGTGAGCCGGATCCGGGAGATGCGGATGCGGAGGGGGAGAGGGAGGATTATGGGCCGTGATTCAAGCTTGATGAGCGCTCTCCATTTCGGTTGTGTTTGATGTTCAGCGTTTGGCTTGTACTTGGTTAATGGAAGAGGGACGGTATTGCTAAGATTGTTCAAACACCGTATACCCGAGCAATACCAAGGTGGGCAATCGGAAGTGTGCAGCCAGCGCTATATAGGTCACAATATAGAACAAGTCATGTGAATCTTTGATTGCTCGCATATATCTTATAGGGTAATTACTCTTTAGCACTCCTGAATCTTTCACGAGTCCTGTGTCTAATACAAGGAGTCGGCGCTCTATCACATGCGGGAATGGCGTCCCTGCAGAGAGCTTCTCGATGATCATCACCCAGTCCGAATCACTCCGACACAACTGCCTTCCACAAATTCCGAGGTTCTACACATTGTCGTGTATAAATATTGAGCATTCGTATGGAGATGGAGTCTTGAGAAATTAATTGCAGCTTTCTAGCATCTCCCTTCTGTCCAGCAAGCCAGCCTCTCGTCCGTGCTACTAATAGTACACGATATACTAGCACGTACCCCGCACTAGCGCGGTGAAGGTTCACACACCCCACATATCGTTCACCGCATTCCGAAGACACTCTCAACCCCAGAAACCTCTCCAAAGTAACCAGAGCTCCTTCATCAGCACGCTTCCGGAAGTCATCTTACTAACGAGCTGCTCTTAGCCCCTTCAAATCCTCAAACAACTCCCAAACCGCAAATATGAAAGCTGGTAAGGATGTGTTCGTTGAGGGGGACAGAGTAGCCACTAACCCGGACATCAGTCGTTGCCGGAGCTTCTGGTGGCATTGGCCAAGTACGTCAACTTCAAGAGAGCGTTCAATGCGTGGAAACAACAGCTGATCCTCTACCAGCCATTGTCCCTCCTCCTCAAGGCCTGCCCGCTCATCACTGAGCTCGCCCTCTACGATGTTGTCAACACCCCCGGTGTAGCCACGGACCTGTCGCACATCTCCACCCCAGCGGTTTGTGCAATCGTCCCCGCAACAGAACGTGGACAGATGCTAAGAACCAGCCAGAAAGTGACCGGCTACTTACCAAAGGACGACGGCATGAAAGACGCCCTCACTAACGCCGACATCGTCGTCATCCCCGCCGGCATCCCCCGTAAGCCCCTCAAGAACCCTCACCCACAAGCCCACAGCCGCTCACACCCACCCCAGGAAAGCCCGGCATGACGCGCGACGACCTCTTCAAGATCAACGCGGGCATCGTGCGCGACCTGATCAAAGGCGTCGCCTCGCACTGCCCGAAAGCCTACGTCCTCGTCATCTCGAACCCGGTCAACAGCACCGTGCCCATCGCCGCCGAGGTGCTCAAGGCCGCCGGCGTCTTCAACCCCAAGAAGCTGTTCGGCGTCACCACGCTCGACGTCGTCCGCGCCGAGACGTTCGTGGCTGAGATTACGGGCGAGAAGGACCCCCAGAAGTGCAGCATCCCGGTTATTGGCGGGCACTCGGGCGAGACGATTGTGCCGCTGTTCAGCCAGAGTAAGCCGAAGGCGGAGGTGCCGGAAGATAAGCTGGATGAGTTGACGAAGCGTGAGTGGCTGGTTGATTCTCGAGGACTTGGGATGTTCGCTGATGCGTCATTCAGGCGTCCAGTTTGGTGGTGACGAGGTCGTCAAGGCCAAGGACGGCGCTGGCTCTGCCACCCTCTCCATGGCCTACGCAGGTTTCCGGTAAGCGAGATCTTGGAGTCGAGACGTTGAATTGGCTTGCTGACCGCGGCACACAGCTTCGCCGAGAAGGTCATCAAGGCCGCCCAGGGCGAGTCCGGCATCGTCGAGCCCACATTCGTCTACCTCCCTGGTGTCGAGGGCGGTGATGAGATCGTCAAGGCCACTGGCTGCGAGTTCTTCTCCGTTCCTGTCGAGCTCGGCGTACGTAACTCCCCTTCCTCGTTCCTAGATATGTAGTCGGCTTGCAGATGCTGACTTTAGTACCTTTCTACAGCCCGAGGGCGCCAAGCAGGCCCACAACGTCGTCGGCAACGCCAACGACTACGAGAAGAAGCTGCTCGAGGCTTGCTATAGTGGCCTGAAGGGCAACATCGAGAAGGGCATCCAGTTCATCCAGAACCCGCCTGAGCCTGCGTCCAAGTAAGTGGGGAGATGATGGGAAAGCCGACATGGCTTCAAGAAGTGGGGGACGCGCGTGCTTGGTCAGTGCCCTCGGCTGACCGCGCGCAGGTAGATTATGATGATTTTGGATGAAAAAGTACGGTGGAGTAGGGGTGGTGGGGGTACCGGCTGGGGTGCAAATAGATGATGTGGACACAAAAAGTTCATTGTCAGACCAGCGTTTGCAAAGCTTGACTTCCATGTGTCTTGAACGTGAATGGCGTGCACCAGATAGCAAGATCTGCCCCCTAGAAATCCAGCCGCGTCCAGCTGAGAATATGCCACACCAACTACATACCCGCGATGCCCGCAATGAACCTCTCATCTATACCGCCCAGACCCAGCCACGACAATTCACAGACACCGAACGCCAGTCCCATGCCGCTAATTTCACACCAACATCTCTTGACCAGACACTGAAGCTCTACACCCCCCATCTTTACCATCCCGTCACGCCCTCGCTCCCGCCGTCCGGATCTGAAACGTCGCGCCGGGCAGCGCAGCCGTCTCGCCCTGCACCGTCGCCGTGATGCCCAGGCTAGCCAGCGCCCCGCGTAGCAAGCCGGCCGGGAAGTAGAGAAACTATACGCAGAGACTCGTGTCAGCCCGTTCCATCCTCCATTTCAACCCCACACTCGTTCATCCGCCCTTGCAACAACATCTCCGGCTGCAAGCCACACCCGCTCCTTCCCCCTCCAGCTCCTGCAATCCCCCCCCAATTCCTTCCCCCTTCAAGTTTTATGTGGGTGACTCACCGGCTGCGCCCTCGCCATCTGCTCCTCCGTGCCCCTCCCCGGCTCCAGACTCATGCGTTTGAGCGGGCTGAAGGTGTTGTCCGTCAGCACGTAGACGCCGCGGTGGTTGGTCTTGAGGTTGTCGATCTGCTTGCGGAAGACGAGCAGCCACACGTCCTTGCACAGGAACTTGATCACGTCAAGGGTGTCGGTGAAGCGGGGGCGGTCGCGGGAGAAGCTATTACGAGGAGATGGAGTTTGATTAGCTTCTGCAGCCCTTGTACAAAATCTTGCTCACTCCTCGCCCCGTGGCATGCGGGCAGAGGTGATGTGGCAGCGCAAGCGATGCACCGGCGCTTCGATCTGCTCATGCGGTGCCCGAAGCCCGGGCATCGATCCACACATAGGACGGGAGGGAGCACCAACCGTTCCACAACCCCCAACCCGACCCGATACCCCAGCTCCTCCAACCGTCTAAACACCGCCTCCCTCATCTCCTCCTCCTCGACCGTCCCTCCCATCCCCCCATCCGTCCCATCTCTTCCCCCCGCCGTACCACCCACACTCTCCACCCCCACCCCCCCCCTACCACCTCTTCCCCCCCCTCTCTCCCCTACTAAACTCCCTCCTCCCCTCTCCCTACTTCCCCCAGCAACAAAGTCCTCCTGCCTAAGCGCGGGTGTGGATGTGGCTGCAGCATTGGTCCACGCGTCCTCGCGCGCGGCGACGTCGGCGGCCAGACGCTGGGCCAGCGGCACGAGCTCGATGAGCAGGAAGTCGAGGCACGCGGCGTTGAGGGTGGTGGTGTGGGGGTCGGGCGGGAGGGGCGGGTCGCCGGGGTGGGTGGACATTGTGATGGGTGTAGTGGGTTGTGTGGGTTGGTATACGGGCCGTTGCTAGATTTCGCGGGTTCGGAGTTAGGCGGAGATGGCTGCCATGGTCGAGCGCCGTCGGCGTGGAGGAATTGTTTGCTTGGTTCGGCGGTTTGCTGATTAGGCTGAGTGAGGTGGAGCGAGTGGGTGGATTGGGGGAGGGTAGGTGGTGGGTTTGGCGGATGCTTGGCGGGGAGTGAATGAAGTTGGGAGGTTGGTGCCCATTGATCGAGACAACTTCAGTGAACAGATATTTCATACGAACATTGGATGGACACAGCTTGAACCCTTGATTGTTAGTAACTAGACACAACCACTATTCAGAAACACAATGTGGCACAAACTGTTCTAAACATGATCTATTCAAACATGCTCGAAGATAGTTGTCCAGGCCCCTGACCAAGCACATATGCCTGATGAGAAACCCCAGCCCTCGGATTTCCTGGACATAGAAGCAGGCTACTCCTATGTGAACCAATCGACAAACAGACTTAGCGGACTCCGGATTTTGTAACAAAGTACCACGCCAAACGCCAACAGTCGCCTGAGAGTCATGCCTCTGGGTGCAAATCCTACAAGCACCTCGCCATTGAGCCGCATAGATTAAATCCCTCATACGCAGGCACGGTTGCGCTCTAATCCTACGCCCGAGGCACCTCCGAAGTGCTCATCGCGCTCCTCTTCATCGGCGGCGGAGGCGGTGGCGGTTTCTTCGCCCTGGATGGCGGTGGCGGAGGCGCCATCTTCTTCACGCCACCGCCATTGCTGGCGTCCGTCGTGGACCAGCTTGCCGACCTAGAGTAGCTGCTGTCGTACGAGGTGGCGGGAGAAGCGGACACTTCGTCGTAGTAGCGGTCCGGACTGCTGCTGTCGTGGAGGGGCGAATCGTCCGAGGGGTCGCCGAAGACGTTGTTGGCTCCGCCTCGTTTCACCGGCCTCAATTGAGCTCTGTTTGCGAGTAGGACTGAGGGTTCTGTCGGTACACGCGACAGCCGGGGTGGTACGGGAGAGAAGTCTCGGTGCTGCCGTGCAGCGCTTTCCGTATTTGCTCTGCTGAAATGAGGTCTAGCCGGAAGACTTGGCGCTACTTCTACGTCTGGGGAGTGTTTGCGTGGCGAGTTTCCCCTTGACATCATGCGCGAGAGTGCTGGCCTCGGATCAGATAGGGGCTCTTCGTCAATGGGCTCAGCCCTCCCAGGGTAGTAGTTAACAGTATTCGAGCGCGACCTTGCAGCACGTCGAGCTTCGTGGGCGTCTTCCAAGGAGGAGCCCCTGAGAAAAGGTCAATACAAGTTCAACGCATGAACAGAAAGGGTGGCCTTACCCTGCTGGCCAGTCCCGCTTCAGCTGCATCAACACCTCTCGACACCTGTCGTAGTATGTCAATTCGGCTTCCAGGAAGGAAGTCAAATCGGTGACACTGTCCATTTCAGCCTCCTTTATATCCTGCATCCGTCGGAAAACATCCTCAGTGGATTCCTCATATTTCGCCTTTTGCGATCGTAACTCTTCTTCCATGCGGAAATCTTCCTTCTTCGTCTTTTGCATCTTAGTGAGGGAGGTGTCGTAGGCTAGCCTCCGGGTTTCGAGCTTCTTGCGAGCAGCCTAGCACATCGTGAGCCTCAAGCCGACTGCTTAGCACCTGATGCACCTACTTGGTAATCCCTCATCTGCGCGAGTGAGCGCTCTAGCGACTCGAGCCAGCTTGTGGTCGTATCCGCTACATATGTCTCCTGCATACGTGCTATTCTCTCGTTCGCGCGTCCAAGACCTTGCCCGCTGTTAGCCTCTGGAACAGAATGTATCACCAGGATCCTACTTACCAATCAGGCAATTCCCAAACTCCGAGTCCGGTTCGAATTCCTCGCCATGCTTGATCATTGTAGACCCGAGATATCCCACTGCAAGGAGCTTCTCCTTGTCCTCGGCTTCGCTGCGCTTAGACAGCGACTTGATGTAACCCGTCATGGACTTCTGCAACCGCTCCATGCCTACAGAAGTCAATACGAGAGTTGATCATGCTGCAATGGCTATGCCGAGGGTTTGCAGTATCATACCGTCGAATCTCAGCTGCATCTCGGCTTCAAGTGCCTTGAAATCATCGGTGCTGTTCGTCTTCACCTCTCCACCCATCCTCTCCCCCGCCCATTGCTTGAAGCGGTCGAGCTTCTTGTTCACGTTCATGTCGTCTGTCGTGGAGATGTCTTCCGGTCTGAAGATGTTTCAAGTCCGGAGTACGCGATTTTGCGGGGGCTAGTTCAATGAACTAGCGTGATCGGGATAGAATGTAGGGAGCAAAGGAGCAAAGGTAGCCAAGTAGTGATGTGAATAGGTGGTTAGGTTTTCTTGACAGAGGCACAGTCCGATAGAGGTAGAAGAGGAAACGTAGGTGCTTGTGGAGCGGCGCAGCTCTTGAGGATTAATAGTGTTGTGGATGTCAAAGCACTAAGTGTGGAGTGTTGAAGACCCTGAATTGACCGTTGAAATCTGCGCGCCATTGGTTGCGCGTCAGCACCTGCTCCAGTTTCATGTTTCCAAACGCGCTTCAGGCCCATCTCACTCGGCCCAGTCAGTGGCATCACCATGGCGCTCAGGGGTCGCATTGTCGACATGGATCCCTTGCGGCAGCTTGCAGGAGGCAGTGGATCGGTTCATCACGTGGTTGTCCTGCATAAGCACTCCTGAAGACTCGGCACCACGACAGAACAGACATCTCTTTGGCCTTCAAAACTCACTCAGTTCATTGTACAGATACGTGGTTCGCAGCCGGCACTAGCGAGCCTTTTCAAAGCTGTATTGCATTGTTCAGGTACACCAACGGAGATACCGAGAAGTCCCGAATGCTCAGAACCCAGTAAAGAGAACACCCAACCCATGCACCCACCAACCTCTCCTTTAGTCCTTCGTCTTCTGAGTACCACGGAGCAGACCCGTTCTCCGGGCAGCAATGAGACCCGCCTTTTGACCTTGTGCCGCGTACCGAGAGATCGTAGACGCCTTACCGTTATGCTGGTTGTTACCACCACCGTGAGGCTGAATATTGTGTTAGCCATGATCTGTAGTAACATGCGAAGCAACCGGATGAAAGGCTCCAGGGCGCATGAGTGTCCCAAAGACCATCGCTTCGGTGTCCTGTGCCTTCTATCGGATTGCTTGATAAGGAGTAGTCTTACATGGTCGACAGGGTTCATGGCCACACCACGAGTCTTGGGCCACGAGTTGCGCTTGACAGCGAACTTATGCTTAGCGCGAGAAGCCTCTGAGATGCCTGTCAGCTTCTGTCCTTCTGTGCCCACTGTACAACAGCATCCATGGGTACGTACTCAACAGCGGCTTGTCGGTCCTTCCACCTCCTGCAACGATACCAACCATACCACGGACGCTGCTCTTCACAACCTTCTTGGCACCACTTGGTAGCTTGATGCGGGTCTTGCCCTCGTCCGGGTTGTGGCCGATGACAGTAACGTAGTTGCCTGAAGTCCTTCCTAGCGCACCACGGTCTCCCATCTGCTCCTCAACGTTGCTGACCACAGTACCCTCCGGCACGGAACCCAATGGCAGAATGTTTCCAACAGTCAACGCCGCGTTCTTGCCAGCGTAGATGAACTGGCCGGTGTACATGCCCTCGTTTGCGATGAAGGTCTCCTTCCGGAGCTTGAATCGGTAGGGGTCACGGAAGACGACCTGAGCCAGAGGAGCGCCCCGACCTGGGTCGTGGATGATGTCCTTCACCACTCCTCGAACGTAGCCATGTCGCTCAGCGTAATCGAGAACTCGGAACTTAGCAGGTGCCTTGTTGAGACGGGTGTGGGCTAAGAAGATAGAGCCGCGACTTTGCTGTTGTTAGCACAGTTCTCGCGACAGTCGATGTTGCTGTTCGTACCCCTTCCTCTGGTTCCTAATGACACGACCCTGTTCTCAATCAGCTGAGTTCTTCCAACTGGACGCGGTGGCATGTCTGGATAGGCTGAGTGCTCACCATCTTTGGAGTTGCTGTGCGGTTAGTTCTGTGAGGCTCGCTGTCCAAGAGCCGTGCGATAGAGTCGGAATTTCGGTGTGCTCGCTTAGCTCCCCCAATCGGCATTAGCCGCATTGACCTCATCGCTTCAAACTCCAACTCTCTCTCGACTAGCTGCGCTGTCGAGCCAGCCAAACCATCTCATCAGAGCCGGTACTGTACTTGCATGACGATGGCTGTGATGCGCGTAGTTGCAGGCGATATGTCTCCGCTTAGTACGTGCTGTTGTATGCATCGAGAGTATCCTCACAGACTCAGAGTGATACGGCTGCTTATCAAGGCGAATCGGTGAGCATGCCTCAGAAGATGCATTCAGAATATCCTTCGAAGGGCTGTGTTGAGGGTTGATGTCGTGGCCTCAGCTGGACCGTTCACAGGAAGACATGGTGGTGGCAGCAGCAGCAGTCAAGATCGGCTTCCATTTCTCCCCACTTCTCATAGGTAAGGTAATTCAACTTACGAACAGTCTTATACTCAGTTCTTTCAAAAGTATTTCAAAGTCTTCCTTTTGACGTTGCTGTTCTCGTTGCATCTTTCTCTACCGTCTCCGGTTGCTCACTCCCTTCTACACCCATTTTGCGCGTGATCAGGGATATAAACTTTGCCTTTCTAGTTTCTCCTCACAGTACCATCCATTGAGCGTGCGCTGGAAGTGCGATGGCGAATACCATGTACGATCAGCTGGCCGGTTAGGAACGGAAGTGCAACTTAACGAACGCACTGTTCTCGAGCAAAGGTGTCAGAACACCAAGCGCGAAGGAGTACTTGTCACGGATTCCTCACTGTTCAACAACAATGGAGTAGGACGCGGCAGACCTGGAACCGCTATCGCTAAATCCGCAAAAGGCAGGACTCTTGCCGTACGGTTGCAACACCTCGTCATTAGGCGCTTCATTGCCAACAATCCTCGGAACCTTAGCCGATTGAAGTCACATGATTCCCGGGAACGCGTTGCGACATCTTCTTACCTCGTAGCGCACTTCGTCCTATCTGAGAGGTTGTAGCAATCGCTTTCGTCCGTCGTGCTCATAAAAATGTACAACAGGACCCGCACTGGAGCTGGAGTGTTGGTTTATGGCCGGGGTAGTGGGCAGGCAGCTGATGGTTGGAAACCAATCTTGGAGGAACAAGCATGCTCAGAGCTTCGCAATGAAACGCGGATGACCTTCGATCTCTTTATGATTCGAACGTTTCTATTGTACCGCTGTAGCTTCTAGAGCTTTTACTCAGAATTTGTATTGTAACACCCAAAGACCGTCTATTATGAACCCAGAGACACTGCCCAATAATCTGACGCTTTAACTGGGCGATCGTGCTCCGAAGTGCGCTGTGACAACCTCATCTTTCCGCGACTCGCATCCCGGACTCGCAACCACCACAGTACATACCACAACAACCATCGAACTTGCTCCAGCACCACAACACGATGAGTGGATCCGACTCATCACTATCCTCCCCCCCGTCTACGGACGATGAAATGCCTTCTCTTGCGCTCAACGGCAAAGGCGCACTCAGATCAAGCCCGAGCCTCGACAGTACCGTTGCTGCCATTATCAAACCTTCTCCGAAGAGGAAGCGCCCAGAGTCACCACCACATGAAGAAGTGCTAGCAGACAACCCAGACATTGCAGTAGGTCATCGGCGCGTCAGTCGCGTCTCTTCGCGCGTGCCGGCTGCGCATTTACGCCTCTTGTCGAGTTCATACAGATGCTAATGCTTTCACGTTGCGATTATAGTTTATAGTCATGTTCAGGTCGCGCTTCAACGAGGCGTTCTCTACAAAGCTGCCACATTTCGGACCACAAGATATCGAGAGAGGCGTAGTAGATTCTTCGCCGTCTCCGCAAGTCGAGAGCCTATTGTGCGCGTTACTAGCACTTGTACTCAATCGCAAGAAGCCTGTGGAGTGAGTACATCTACCCGAAGCCGGAGGATACATTACCATCTACTTGAGCAGCGTGCCATTGTGCTGGGAAATCTATGGAGAGCACGCGCTAACGCTGCGTTCTATGTCACAGGAGAGGACACTACGGCCGTGCGCTGGAGGAGGCTATACAAACTCAGAAAAGCCAATGGGCAACGGCATGGAATGGCGTCAATCCTTTATCAGGAGGGCGCTCATTCAATACTATGACTCCGCAAGAGCGGGTGAGTGCTGGCTCCTCCTCGTCGTCGGCCCAACTGATACCAGGTCCTAGCTCACTCTTCTTCGCATTCTAATTCTCTGGTCTATGAACACCTCCGAAGTCGTGATGAAAATCATCAAAGACTCCTACAAGCAATCGCGGCATAATGACGATCTAAACCAGCCATTGTCTGTACAATCTTGGGGCCGCGATGGATGGAAGAGATCGTTTTGGCTGGTGGAGGGGCAGGACGATACGAGTTTCCGGCTCTACCGTGAGGGCGATAGGGCTTTGAAACACCCGGGGTGGAGAAGCGTTGCCGGTACTATAGATGAACTCAAGGTTGTTGCGGATAAGCTGGTGGAGGACGGCTCGCAAGCAGCAAGGAGACTCAGCGACCGCATCACGAACGCAATACCTCGGTTTGAAGCTACGGAAGAGGTAAGGCTATTTAGAGACTATTGGGAACGTATCGTGCTAACAACTACGTAGAAGCGGCGACGGCGCGAATACCGACAGTCCCGTAAAATGCAGTTCGCTAGACCCGAGCCAGGTTTCTCACTCTACGAAGGGCGGACGAGAGGTAAACGCATGAGGTACACGTTCTCTGACGAGGAGGAAGAAGCCTCTGACGCTACATCAACCCGCCGTTCTACTCGCCAATCGGGTGTAGCGACGCCTGCTGATCCGTCGAAGCCCACCGTCACGGCTAGCGGTCGGCAAGTCAGGTCGAGGATCGGAGGAGCATACGGGGAGTCTTTATTGAGTGGACAGACGACTGAGGGAGCATCGCCAGCTACCGGAGATTATGTGCGCTCCGAAGCGTCGGAAGAGCCGCAGGCCTCTAATGCACGTGCCACGCGCTCTGGTGGTAGGTCTGCTCCCAATGGCTGGAATAAGAGTCGGAAGCATATTGAAAGCCACAACTCTCTTGATGAGATGGATGACGAAGAAGATGCTACCTCTTCTGGAAACGAATGGGATGGAGGAGACGAAGACGACGTCGATGACAACATAGTTGAAGATGAGGAGGACGACGAAGGTACCAGCGACGATGTGTCTGATGAAGATGTTTCAGGACCGCAACGCAGCTTAATCGTCACACTGCGATACGGCAAGAGTTCCAGTCTCGATACGACGGATTCGGCTCGAGAGCACGGTGCTCAAGATTCAGCTCAACGGTCGACCGAGACCACTATTACAACAGCAAATCCCAATCCCTCAGTTGACGGCCATGCACAACAGAACCTTCCAGCTTTAGCAGCCAGTGTAAGACCTAACGGCGTACCCTTACAACCTCCTCAGAATCCGTCAAGCCAGTTTCCAGTCAGGCCAGCAGTGGATCAGGCCCACCGAAGTCAAGCACCACCTCCGATAATGATGCCAGCTGCCGCCACCAAGCACATCTCATCACTGCCCCATGTGCGGCCGGCCATGCAAACTCCAATCACCTCCTATATGCCGGCAACAACGTACCCTCCCAGTCAGCAGTACGTGCCGCCTAAGGCGCTACCACAAAACCAGCCATACCCGCCAGCGAACACCTACCCACCTAATCAACCGTACGCGCCCCCGGCCGTACACGGTGCGAACGGTACCTACGCACCGCCGGCTTCGTATGCGCCAAACCCGGCGTACATGCCACCGGCCTCGAACTGGCAATGAGCTCTGTAATGATCGAATGAAGTGTAGCCTAGAGTTGACTGTCGGGCTACACCTACTAGACCAAGGGTGTACGTTTATGTAGAATCGGCTGGTTTTCCGAATCTGCTGTGTCGAGCAAGGTGTCCGGAACGGAATCCAGCGGACGCAGCATCATCTGTAGGATAACCCGGTGTTCGGAGTTCAGTCAAAGCAGCCACGGCTGCGCTCGAGTAGAATATAATGACGAAGCCTCTATCTACGAAATGCTTACTTTTGCCGAGACTTCAACCCAACCCTTAAACCCGCAAGAAACGCCTTCAAAATGCTCATTGCAACCACCCTTTATATGACACGCCCAAGCTGCAAATGCCACAGCTCACATGCAGATACAGTGCAAAAAACGACCAATGCGGGACCAGCGTCAGGACACCAACGTCCCCGGCATACTTCCAGGCAGCCGTATACTATCCTGACTAACACTCCTACTGGCATCATGATTCCCGCGTAACCTCAACCCGTTCCTCTCCGCACGCCTCTCCCTCCGCTCCCGCTCGGCCCTCTCAGCCCTCTCCTCCGCCTCACGGATCTTCTGCCCCTCAATCGCCATCCTCGCCTCCAGACTGCCCTCAGGATGCTGCACCCCCGGCCTCCTCTCCCTCTCCCTCTCCCTCTCCTCCACCCTCTCATTCCCCGCCCTGGCCCTCAATCCCTCCGCAGCTCCCGCACTCCCATTCCCCGCCCCATTCGCACTCTCCTCCCCTCCTCTCTCCTTCCCAGCATTCGCCTCCATCTCCGCTGTTGCCGCCGCCGCTGCCGCCGCCTCCTCTTCTCCACCCCTCGTGTTCCTCTTCCTGGGCCAGAAGCTCGGCAGCACGATCTGCTGGAAGCGGGGCTCGACGCAGCGCTCGTCGAACCAGGCGTGCAGGCGCGCCTCGACTAGCTGCGCGATCTTGGGGACGTCTTGTAGCCTGGCGCGGCTGCCGAGGAGGGAACGGACGGAGAGGTCGAGCCGGTAGTCGTCCAGGAAGGTGAAGGCGAGGGTGGTCGGGTTCTCGCGGGAGGTGGGGAGGCCTGGGTGGGCATGGGGGTGGGTGCGGGTGGAGGAGGATTGGTGGGAGGTGGAAGGCGGGGAGGTGGAAGGCGGGGAGGTGGAGGAGGGAGGGGTGTGCGAGGGGATGAAGGTTAAGGAGAGCTGTGCGTAGTCAGTCAGCCAGACGCATCCCCACGCGCGTCTCGAACTTCTTCTCTCGACGAAAAGCAGGAGGAACAAGCAGCACTCACCGTCCCACTGAACCTCACAACACTGACACTCAACGCCACCGGCAACACTGCGACCACCGGCCTCGGATAATTCAGCACCAACTTCGTCTCCACCCCAAGCGTAATGACATCGCTCAGATCCACATCCATCCTGGCCTGCAGCCTGCCCTCCCCGCCCACCCCGGCTCCGCCTCCCTCCCCACTCGTCACCCGACAGTTACTGAAGATCGGAAACTCATCGCCCAGGGAGACCTCGGTGACGCGGATCTCCCCAAGCCACTCCGGGCGCGCGGATCCGTTGAGCACGTCGTTGAGGGAAGACAGGATGGCGCCGTCGGCCTGGGCGTCGGCGCGGAACTGGGCGATTGTTTGCGCGACGAGCACGTTGAACCAGTCCAGCGACTCTGGCTGGTGGTTCCGGACGTCGTAGTACGTTTTCGCCAGGATCGCGGACGGTGTCAGGGGCGCGGCCGGCGGGCTTCTCAGCACGGAGCGCGAGGTCGTGCGGTGGAGGAGGGAAGTTGTGGTCGGGCTGCTGCTGCTGCTGGAGGCTTTGTGGGCGAGGGTGCGCTGGCGGCGGGAGGCGGCGAGGGTGGAGGCGCGAACGTCGGCCGGGGGTGGCTCGCCGAAGATGAAGAATTTTATGAAGGCGAAGATTATGAGGACGATGGTTACTTGGCCGAGGAGGAAGCCTTGCGTGAAGGAGAGGCTGGAGGATTGGATAGGGGGAGGGGCGTCTCCTATAAATGGGAGTTAGCGGGATCAATTGTGTATAGTGGATATGTTGTAGATACCCCGTGATGCAGCCATTGTGCGATTGTTGCTATACGCCGGTTGGTGTTGAAGCTCTGCAGAAGTTCACTCCGCAAAATGATGGCACCCCGCAGACGGCCAAAGCTCCCTCAGCCCTACAACCCTCGTTCCTGGGGATCCTCCTCTACCCTACATGTAGTCAATGTCTTTAAGCAATGGCAGACGATGCCAGTCCGTCTCCAGTAGCAACAGCATCGCGGCAGTCCAGACTCTGCCTGCCCGCGACATGCGAGCCCCCGAGTGAGAAGAATCCGCCGAAGCAGGCAGTATGGATAGTAAGGACCGACCCAGCTCGACTGAAGCTCGGCATTGATTTAATGGTTACAGGTGTTTGGTGCTACAGGTCATATGGGCCGATACCTCGTCCGTACAGTGCTGGCACATGGTGACAAGGTCACTGCCGTAGGATGGACGCAAGAGCATGGGCCGGAGCAGATGGAGCGGTGGCAGCAGCGCAATTGCCTTGGTATGGTGTGCGATGTCAGGATCAGGGCGAGCGTGGACGCGGTCATCAAGAAGTCCATCAGCCATTGGGGGAAGGTGGACATTATTGTCAAGTGAGACTATGATGTTCACTGTACATTGAATACTCCCATGGTAACATCTCGATGCAGCTGCACAGGCTACGGTACCTCACCCTGTCGTCCTACTCCAACAATCTCCAACTAACGTTACTTCCCACCACCCCAGGCGTCATCGGCGCCTGCGAAGACCAAGACGAGCACGACCTCCGCAACCAATTCGAAACCAACGTCTTCGGCACCCTCCACATCCTGCAACTCTCCCTCCCCTACTTCCGCACCCGCTGCGCCGGCCGCTACCTAATCTTCAGCAGCACCTCCGGTGCCCTCGGCGTCCCCGGCCTCGGCCCCTACTGCGCCACCAAATACGCCGTCGAGGGCCTCATCGAGAGCATGCTGTACGAAGTCGACGCCTTCAACATCAAAGCGACCCTCGTCGAGCCAGGGCACGTGCGGCTGGATGATGTGAGGGAAGACCCGGTTGTGGCGCCTGGCGGGAGACACAAGAAGTTCGCGGCGTTTTCTGTGAAGGGGGCGAGTGAGCCGTATGCGGGGCCGAATGCGCCGGCGGGACATGCGAAGAGGATGGTGCAGTGGTTGAATGATCGGCAGCCAACAAGTGCGGTGAAGAGCGCGGAGTTGGTGTGGCAGTTGGGGCATTGTTCGTATCCACCGCTCAGGCTGTTGTTGGGGACGTATGCGGTTGAGAGTATTAGGGATCGGCTGAGGTCAATCATTGAGGAGGTGAGTTAGATTCTTGTTCTGTGTTGGCTGTGGTGTTGAGTGCTGATGGATGGGTTGCAGATTGAAGATTGGAAACACCTTAGCTTTCCGGTTTCCGAGGAGGATGAACAGCCGCGGGAGGATACTCAGATGGCTGAGGAAGATGTTTAAAGGCAAGCGGAAGAGCAAAGGTGCTACCACATCTCATTGGAGGTCTCGATATCGTGTTTGTCTTGAGGTTCGCTCGCGTGGCGTGTCGTAATTGCAGGGGGCTCGTAAGTACTCGCCCATATGTCATGAACTGAAATAATGCTAAGGACTACACCCCTAACTTATCAGACGATAGTGGAGCGAGACACCGTACTTAACTACTTTGAAGACGGCTTCGTTGCAGCGCCGAAGTGTCAAAGGTTCAAGCCACTAGCCGTCACTTAGACTAGCCAACAGCCACTCTTGATGGAGGTGTAGGCAACAGAGTAGCAAAGGCTCGGCTCATGGAGGCATCAGATTACGGTGTTGACATCCTGCTCTCCTGTGCAACTTTGAGCGTTGTAGAAAGAGAGGAACGAGCCAAAGTCCACTGTCTTTGTTTATCCTGTTGTAAGCAGGTGGAGCGTAAGGCAGCTAGCTCCTCGCACATCGGTGTCACGTACAAAGATGAGACATCATTCATATACGTTCAACCGTTTCAGTAGCGGAGATGAAGCTTTGTCAGTGCTGAGAACTACGATTGTGAACCCGGAAAGGAGACGCCTTGATGATACTACCCTACGTTGAGTCCCCATCTTACTGTCTCTAACAGTCTCACCCGGTTGGTATGAGGGTAAAGGTCTACAACGTCGTTCGCGCGTCATTCTCGAAGCATGCTTGCTAGACGTCTTGTCGTGTCGTAGGTTCGAGACAACACTGCTCACAAAAATGAGAACATGCCTTTCTGCTTGAAAAGCTGACATCGACAGGCATTACTGAGATTGAAAAGAACCCCGAAACACAGATCTCGCCGGGAAGGTTCTTCACCGCTCTCTACATTATGGGTATAGTCTCAGACTTGGTGTCGACCAAACTGATCGAACTTACAAGAGCACCACTTACTGCAAGTTGTCATAAACATTACGGCAGCTCGAAAGAGTCGGGAGCGAGCTTGAAGAAGAATTCGCATACGATACAAAGCCACGAAAAGTCCGCAGAATCTTAGCGTATTCAATCTTAAGGCACAATCATCCATCATCCATCATTTGACATCCCTCTGGATCCTCCACAAGAGCGGCTCTCCGATGGGCCAACGAACGTGCGAAACGCGGCGAAAGACTTCGAACAGCAAGTCGAGGCAACAGGCATCCGAGAATCGGAAGCCTTCGTGAACTGGGCCTTCTCAACAAGACCAGCTCTACCAAGGATACCACCTTAAGGCCCAAGCTCCTCGGTAGAACCCATAAGAAGGCAGCAGACCTCTTCACCTTTATCGTCGATCCCGGATACAGCTCGTCTAACCACTCCTTCTCTTAAACCCCAAAGTCGTCCGGTACGAGCCCCTAAGAACCAACCAACGGTGGAAGAGGTAGATACGGAACGCAGCGATCCGGCAATGCCTCCGAACATGGAATTGCAACAGCCCGACAGGCGTCGGTCAGACGAAACGACAAATACAACATCGAACGCAGCTCTAACAGCGAGGACTGAGTACGAGATTCCTCGGGAAAGGCCACCGTAGGCAAACAGCTCTGCTACTCCAGACTTCGGGATCACTCCACTACAGATGGAGGCCATCCAGAGGATGATGACAGAGGCGATCAACAAGGCTACCGCAAGATGCCCGCCGCGACCAACCCTTACTCCTAAAGGCCACCGATGATGCCCGGAGCGCTCCCTAGGAGAGAACAGTCTTTTCACCCGTCGTATGACGAACCTCCTAATGGTTACGGACCATACGAGCAACGCCCTCGGCGCTACCAACCAAGGGACATGGAAGATCCCGTCTACGACCTAGCCCGTCGCGATAACAGGTTCAAACCAGATGACAAGACCAGAGAGAGTATAAGATATTGGCTACGCTTGCTTTGGATCTTTCAGAGGAACCGGAGCCTGAAGCCCCCGTTCAAGAAACTGGCTAAGAGCCTGAAGGAATAGTGGTAGAAGAAGCTCCAGCTTGCATGGCACTACACCATGGGACTCGATTCTGGGCTACAACATATACTCAAGTCAAGCAAAAGCTTGAGGACATCCGAAGAGGCTCTGATAGGTACAGTGTTGCAGATTGCATGCAAACTGTCACAAGAGAAGTTCCTAGAAGGAATCAGATTCTTTCCCTAGGCACCGTGAGGGCGTGCTCAGAGGGCGGGTGTCGTACGTCCGTCATCCTGCCGATAGCTGTATTGTCGCTTCGTCATTTGATGGAAGATGGGAAGATGGAGGGAACTAATTTGTGGATGAGGACGGGAGTAAGGTTTCGTTAGAAATATCATGGTGCCATCGAAATCGATCGTTGAGGTACCCTGTTATGTGACACGTCCATCTTGGCTCTGATGTGCAGGTTCGGCATTCAAAATTTAGGATACCAAGCGATGCTGACGTGGAAGGGGCAGAGGCTCATTTAGATTCACGCCACTAGCCCGAACTGCGGGGGGGACCAAGACTGTGTGAGTTTTGGCTTGGTCCGATTGAAAAGAGCTACTGCCATACTAGATTTGGCTGCGTCTCTATGAGGACTGGCATCTTGCAAGTAGAACGAGGTAACAATATCAACCAAAAAGATGCAAAGACAAGCGTGAAAATGGGAGAACTCAATACATCAACCAGTATGTCTGTGCATAACCGTGCTATGAATAGTCTTTAGCAAGTTCTGAATTTCAGATATTATGCTTTGAACATTGGATTACAGCAACACTGAGCAAGATTGTGAGGAGTTTCAGATCAGTCTTCATCCCTGAAACTCAGATCAACGGTTGGCATGGAGAATGACCTCTGAACAGGGTCGGTTGATTAAAACTCTATATCTAATTCTTCTTGTCATTGCGGTGCCAGTGATCTGTACGTTACCCACCAAAAGCATCTGCATGCAATGAATTCCTTTGGAAATGGGGAGGATGATGGATGTGAGAAGGAGCTTAAGACATGCTGATTGATGTCAGTGTTGTCATCTTATCAACTGTGACAATGTTTTCTACAGTTTCCGTGTTCAGGTGATGTGGGGGGAGGAGAAGGATGGTGAGCATTCTGCGTGCAACCGACTAGTGAATGTCAAGCCAAACTCGTCATAGCGCAGCACCCAGACATCATCCTCCATTCCAGCAATCCAACATGTCTAAAATTGAGAAGACTATAGCCAGACAGCGGCAGAAGTAAGCAATCCTCCTACAGACCAGGAACTCAACTCACATCCTTCAGAATCGAGGAAGGCCAGTTCTACGAAGCCCACCAGCAACTGCGCGTCATAGCCGCGCGTTACATCAAACAGGAAAACAACGATGCGGCGATAGACATCCTCTCCTCCGGCGCACAGCTATTGCTGAAGGCTGGTCAGGGAGGCAGCGGTGGTGACCTGTGCATGTACTTGCTGGAGGTATACAACAAGGCAGAGATCAAGCCAGATGCGACAACCAAGGGCAAGCTGCTCAGCTTGCTGCGGGCTTTCCCGCCGGAGGAGCCGACAAAGAAGAGGTTCATCAGCGAGATGATAGGGCAGGTATACTGTAGAGCATAGGCTGTGGAGCTTCTGGCTAACTGCAGACAGATGGTCCGCCAAATTCGGTGAATACCCAGCAGGCGACCCAGAGCTCCACCACGTAGCAGGCACCATATACGCCGAAGGCAAGTCTCTCCCCCCGTATCAGCTACCATGTCCCACATACTCATCACCTCTCACAGAAAACGAGCCCTACGACGCCGAGCGCCACCTCATCCTCGGCACCAAGGACTCCCCCGAATACCTCGCGCGCTTCGAATACGACTGGTACACCGAAGACGAGTCGCACACGGCCCCCCTCTACGCCGCGCGCGCCGTCCTCCCCTACCTCATCACCGGCAACGTGCGCGCGGCCAACAAGACCCTCCTCCTCTTCACCAGCCGGCTCAGCCAGTCGAACCGCTCGCTCGGCGTGCAGGAAGTCAGCAGCACGAGCTCCGACCTGCGCGTCTACCCGAGCCTGCCGCTGCTGAACTTCCTGGGGCTGTTGCTGCTGGCGGTGCAGCGGGGCAGCGCGGATCTGTTCAGGCAGCTCAAGAGCCACTATGCGGTGCATTTGAAGGAGTTAGGGGGAGCGTGGGATGAGGCGTTGGGCCAGATTGGAGAGAGCTACTTTGGGATCAAGATTCCGAGCCAGAGTAACCCGCTGTTTGATATGATGGGGAGTTTGCTTATGGGGGGCGGTGGAGGGCAGCAGAAGCAGAAGGCGAAGAAGGTGGAAGCGCCGGCGGCGCCGGGGCTTGATTAAAGTCATAGATCGGAGATGATGTTACGGTTATTGAGTATATATCTTGGACCAATGCCTATAAATGCCGACACGAATGAAAAACTTAGTGGGTATCTCGCTGAAAATGCACATGATCGTAAACTCCGCTTGCTGAACCACCGGCCACGAGTCGCCAAAGCATCAAGACTGCACACCGTCCTCCGCCTCAAACATCCATCTGTCCTCTTCCAGCGACGCAACCTTGTTTCGCAAGCTAGCCAGCAGCGCTGCCTTCATCTCTTTGCCGCGCACAGCGTCAGTCAACTGAACCGTCTGCGCTGGACTGATACAAGCAATCTCACCACTAGGATCAACATGATGCTGCCTCGTCCTATACGACTCAATCAACCTGTTCTCAATCTCTTCCCCCACCCACAATCGTCAGCTGCCTCCCCAACCCACAAGCAAACAGAACACCCCCACGTGACACTCACCGCGCTCTTCCGACGCCTCGTCCCTCGGTATCGCCTGCGTGGGCAGATACTCGACCTGGTAGTTGCCGTGCTCGTCCCGCGCGATGATGTCGGAGTCTGCGTCTTCGGTCGCGATTTGCAGCGTCGTTGCGGATGTGGCTGATGTAGAGCTCGGTGCTGTGGGGCGCCGGGTCAGGCTGTTGTGGAAGAGGTTGCGGCGGACGCCGGAGGCGGTTGTTGTGCGGAGGGCGGGTTGGCGGGAGGACATGATGGGGAGGCTTGGGGGTGTCCTCTGGATGTCAAGGATGAGGTTTGAGCTTTGAGGTCGCAGGGTTGATGTGGAGCTTGAGGCTGTGATGTTGTTGATACATGTAGATGTAGATGCTGGCACGTGATTGGACCCTTGTTTGGGGACGTCGATCTCCCGCCGGAGCTCTGGAGCTTCAAACATGTTGCATCTCGTGGCAGAGCTTCATTTGCGCCTCACATCTAGACATTGTTCTTCATTTGTAACGCCTCCTAAATCTTTGCGCAATATGGCCACATACGAAGCTCCGCCTGTGCGTCCGGCGTTGTTTAATGTAGACCCCAAGGAGCGCTTCGCAGGCCAGAGCTCCGCTATACGGCGACCCAGGGTGAGCAACATCACAACCAGCTCGCGAAGGTTACACTGACACGTCGCGCAGGAGATTGCATGCTTCTCTTACGATGAGAACCATGAGTTCCGCCTCGATGACTCCTCGATCCGCTACTACTACCCACCTAGACTTCCAGCAGATCTATCCGCAGGCTTCAAGACTTTCAAACAGCTAGACGACACGGCCGATGACCATTTGGACAGCTTGTTGAAGACTATAGTGGAGCTTGAGAAGAGCACGGGTCAGCGATGTGAGGCTGATATTGTCACCTGGAGGGGCATGATCACGAAGGTATGGCTACTTTACAGAGAACTGTGGTACCTGATATTGAAGCATGAGCTAACGGATTGCTCAGATCATGGCTGCAC
The DNA here is from genome assembly GCA_022813555.1 of Botryosphaeria agaves. NCBI lineage: Eukaryota > Fungi > Ascomycota > Dothideomycetes > Botryosphaeriales > Botryosphaeriaceae > Botryosphaeria > Botryosphaeria agaves. The sequence continues at coordinate 1,050 of JAKLMF010000119.1, read as the reverse complement.
CGTACGATTTTCTCAATGGGTATGTAAGACCAGTTCAGCCATTGTGTCACTGCTAATAAATTTCAAGCTTCAGCATGAGGGCAACATGCTTCCAAGTGGGCGCTTCCTTGCCGCCATGCTCTGCAGACTCTAGCTGATTGAATTGTCTGCGTCAAGGGAACAATGTGAGTCTGCAGTCGACGACTCTTTACGCACAAAGCTAACGGTGGTATCCAGCTTCATCGAGGAGGACCACGCCGCAAAGCTGGCGGAGAAAACGTCGCAGTCGGCACGACCCTCTCGACCGGGCGAGCCGTCTCAGGACCTCATGATGTACTGGGGTAAGTTCTTGATGTAGTGCTTCATGACTGATCTCCAGTCCTGACGCCTTACTACAGGCTACAAATTTGAGACATTGTCTCTCCTCCCCGACACATGGGATGCGGTACCGCGCGAGCAGATCGAGAGCCGCGACTCCGAAGTTGTGGACAATCACATGCAGTATTGTTCGGTAGTTAGGACCGGTATCGGCAACACGACTCTGGTAATAGGGGGAGAGGTCGATGCTCGTATGTAGCCTGCATGCCATCCTCGCCTCAAGTTTCAGGGCGCTGATCTGTTGCGTAGTATGGGACCGCAAGCCGGACGACAAGGATGCTCCGATCAACTGGGTCGAACTGAAGACCGCCAAAGAGATTTCTTCCGATAGGGACCAGATCACCTTCGAGCGCAAGCTGCTCAAATTCTGGATCCAGTCATTCCTGCTGGGTGTGCCAAAGATCGTTGTCGGCTTCCGCAACCAGAACGGCATCCTTCAACGGCTGAGGGATTTGGAAACCCAGAAGATTCCCGGAGAAGTCAAGCGGTTTGGTATGAACACCTGGGATGGAAATCTCTGCATCAACTTCACAGCGGCCTTCTTTGACTGTGAGTGGCATTTCGATCAAGAGTTAAAAGAGCATCAACTGACGTATGGGACAGTCCTGAAAAGCACTATCACTGGCGACGGGGTGTGGAAGATCAGACGTTCCGCAAAGTCCCCTGTGATCGAGGTCTCAAAGATGCTTGATC